>JABUQX010053119.1:0-35479 GCA_015478945.1 Trachelipus rathkii
TATTACCGAATCTGAAATCATTACTATTACATTACTAGTTCACAAAGAACATTCCTCATAGCTTTTCATATAAGTCTCTTTTCAGTTCTAGATGGATTGAGACTTCTGTGAACCCTCGTAAATATTACGCAATCAAAGATGTGTCCGTACAATAAATATTATTTGTTTTCATTCATTTGCAGCTTGTGTTCCTTTTTTGTCATTATGATAACAATCCATTCTCTTATAAAAAAAAAATAAAATTCTGTTCTGAGAGAAATTCATTTGAATAAATTTTTTGATAGTCTGTTTCGTATTTGTTCCCCCACTAACTATATTACTCTTATCGAGAGAGATAAGTTCGAAGTACGATCTGCAAGCATCATACTAATTAAATTGCGATACCTTTCAGTCTGTGCATAAAGCTCTACATCTTCGAGCAATCAGACATGTTAAATTCTCCTCTTGTCTCTTGATCTTAATTGAAATTACTTATTCATTTTACAGCTCTGACAGACGCATTAGAACTTCATCTATATATAGGCATAATATCGCGTTGATTTTTTGAGCCGTTTGTTTTCGGCACTCTTAGTGCTTATAGAAATATATAATAAACAATAGAAATGAGTATAATGCGGAGACATCTATCGATGCACGCTGCGTATAATATATGAACATACACAAACCACTACATGTTGTGAACATGCTAATGTACATCGAGAGGGGAATCATAAGTCCATTACATTGATATGATTTTTATCAAGTTTCCATTTCTGAAAACAACTATTGACGCGATATATTCGCTCTTCTGACAATTCACTCTTAAAAATCAACATGCACAGTTACATAACAAAAAATAAGATATATAACACGTTACATACATTTTTCTATTGTCCATTATGTTAATTTTTGCAGTCCGTACTAATCATGCTTGATAGGCATATGATCCAGATTATAATACTTAAATACTTGCACTATAAATATATTATCTTCTGAGAGAGTGAGCATTCTCACTAAACATAAACGTCAATAAACATTCTCGGATTATTCATTAAAAATCTGAAATCTGAGTGCGAGTTATATTGCTGTATGCTAGATTTCACTCATAGTGGTATAATCGAATTATTTATATATATTTAGTGAGTTTATCTTTAAAAATCATATAACGTCCTTCTCAAACAAGTATCTAATTATTAATAGCTCAGATTATTTATGTCTTTGCTCCCTTGTGTCAATCATTTTGCAGTTTTTAAAATATAGGACAGATTATTAAAGGTCAAGGTGTTTTAAAGCAATTTTAGTTTTTTTTTTGCTTAACGCGCTTCTTCTAAGACTTTATTTTCAAATATTTTCTCTGCTCTAAAGAACTTCCAGTTTCGAAGTCATGTGTCCTCTCCACATAGTGCTTTAAATCCTGGCTCTTACATTGATAAAAATGCTACTATGTGTGTCACTTAGGACTCTTTCACCAACGCATTATACATCAATTATAGTTTGGAATTTTTTCATACTTGAAACATAGACTAGAACATAGTTTTAACATTTGAAAGAAGTATCCACTTTCTTTTAGTCTGAATTTTCAAAAATAAAGGTTCATCCTGAAGTTTTCTTCACCTTTCTTTTAACAATTGCAGCAATAACTGGATTGAGGGCGTTTAAATGTTGCATTAATTTAAAGGATTCAGTAGATTGGTATTGTGCCCCCATGAGTACTGGTGGTTTGATAAAGCTTCTTCTAAGTTTGAAGGAACATGGCTGGAAGGTACTAAAATTCCTATAAAAACTATTCTTATATATATATAGGTTATATAAATTATATATATATACTATTAATATATATTATATATATTTGATAGTTACTTTATATATATATATTATATATATATTATATATATATAATATTATAATAATAATTATATATATAATATATATTGACAATGTAAGTACATTTATCTTCAGAGAGAATAAAATACTCCAGTACATGAGGTGTTTTCGATTTGGTTTAGTTAACATGATTTTTCTAAGGATAATAACTTAATTAATGTGAAATGCTAAATTATAATATAGAACTTTTTTATTTTTTGAACAGATAGAATTAAACATAGCATATTTTTGAAAAAAGATATTATATATATGTATATTACCAAGTAAATATAACTTTATATATAATATATATTATTATAGTAATTATAATTATAATATCATACTATATATATATATTTATATATATATATATATATATATATATATTCATATATATATTGTTTTTATTTGCTAAATTATATATTTATATATATTATTATGCATTATATATATATATAATAAGTTATATATATATATATATAATATACTATAGTGATACTTTACTAATTTCTTAGATGATCACTATATTATATATATTATATCCGCATGAATCAGAAAGAAACCAATTTTAATACTCGATTATGCCAAACTAATAGAATATCTACAGTGGATGGAGGCTGATCTTCTGAATTAAGATTATATATTATCATATATATGTATATTATATATTATATATTAATTAAGGTTATATATATATATATGATATATATATATAATATATATATATATATATTATATATATATATATATAATTACAATATAATATATAATATATATAATATATATTTAATAAAATATAATATAGAACCTGTAATTCTTTTAGTAAATTAATATTTACTTAATATGTTTGTACGTGCGCGGAGTTTCACAGGAGCAGTGTCTTTTTTTTGGGAGCGGCTGCCGACTCGGTGGCTCCGGCTCCAAGTCCCATCTGAAAATTTCGCTCCGACTGAATAACTCGCGGCTCCGGATCCATGGCACCACCCAAAGATTTCACCTGTCGGTCTCCGGCTACGGCTTCCATATCTCGCAGTCCACGTGGTCCTCAAAAATTTCGTCTCCGGCTCCGGCTGCCTGGCTCCGCTAGCTCCTCGTGTATTGAGACGTGTTTTCTTTTCGTCTCATGCCTGTCTTTTAGAACAATATTAAAACATCCTTGGCCTTAAACTAAAAAAAAATGTCCTTGAAACCTCTACTCATTCTATTGCTAGTTTTTGTTGGTTGTGCTGCGCTCAAAGAACTCGGGAGTTAATATAGATCTGCAAGACTTTTTTTCCTCTTCTCAGTTACGCAGCTATACAAGGGTCTGCATCCGGCCTGTATAGGAGTACTGTTCTCATAACTGGGGGGGGGGTGTTGTTTCACCCAGCTTTTGGACAAGGTCGTCGAGTCAAAGACAAAAGGCTTATAAACTGTAGTACTCCAGTTCACTTGAAACCTTCTATCTTGCGGCGCGAATGGTTTGTTGTAGTTGCTTTTGTGTGTTTCTATATGGTATTCTCTTGCAGCGGCAGGTGTTCGATGGGAACTTCGCTACAGGGTATTTAATCTTCGTGCATCATCTTAATTTATCGTACGTTCTTATGTTATATATCTATCTATTATTTGTGTCTGTTGTTATTGTTTTGGTATTTTCAATGTTTTTTGTGTATGATATTGTGTAATATTATTTTATGTTGTTTTGTTTATTTTATGTTTTGTTATATCAAAGTTGTTTTTTCTTTTTTCTTGGGTCAAGCACTGTTCTGTTGGAACTCTGCGTCCATTTCTTCTTGTTTTCCTGTGATTTAATCTCCTCACTTAAATGCCTGCGTTTACATAGTTCATGCACTGCGTAATTTGCGCTACGTGGAATGAATTTTGGCGTCAATCATCCCCATTTCTGTGTGCAATTATGGGCTACTGCTCCTGTGAGTGGTGGTGACAACTGTATATATAATATAATTTATATATATTAGTATATATATTATATTAATACTATACTATATTATACCATATATTTATATAGATTTATTATCTCATATATATATAAAAAAAAAAATTTGAATGAGTGGTTACAGAGTTTAACTGCATTAAGGTTAACTTCCCGATAACAATTCTTCTTTACACCCAGGATATCGCTTCTAATGATTAATGAGCGACGGCCTAGGGGTCAGTTTTGGCCGTTTACTCTTTTTTGTTAACAGATTAAGAATTAACGCCGCGTTAACTCTTTCTCATTATATATGGGTGCCACAACTCTTTGTATATATATAATATTTAGTATTTTTTTTTTTCGTTGATTGTTAGTATACATTATATATGATTATATTATAGTCACTAGTATAGGCATATATAATATTAAATATTATTCTACATATACTATATATATATTATATATATATATATATAAATATATTTTTTTTTTTTTTTTTTTTTCTTCTTTTTTTATTTTTTTTCTCTTTCATGATTTTTTTTTTTTATTTTATTATTTATTTTCTTATTGCAATGATACCTATCAAAAATAATGGAGACCCCTGGTGGATAGACCCACTTATCCCAACTCTCTTCTTGGTCTAAATGTGCCCTTCATTCAAAGGAAGGGGTGGCGTTTCGCATAATAAATCGAACAAATAAATAACAATAAGTGTATTTAAATTAATAAAAATAATTTCCATTGACATACACTATAAAAATTTAAAATAATTGAAATTAATCAAGTTCCACGGACTGGCAAGGTCGGCTGGTCGGAGATTGCCGGGTGAGGGCCACCTCTACCGCCCACTGGGGCGCCCAAATTTCACACAGCCCGGGAGAAAAAGGCCTGTCTGACCTCCAGCCTAAAACCACTTAACAATGACTCCTCCTATCACCTTGATACATACAAAAATTCTATAACGACATTTATTTATTGATTTTACAACTATCCTTTGATTGAAATATTTTGAAGAAGAAGTATGTAATACAGATTAATTTTATTAAGTGGTCAGTTCACAGCAGTTGGGGGTTCTTTGTCATTTTATAAGTGAGCCTATTCAACTCCTTAACTAACCATCTTGTGCGCAGCCAGTAGAACGGTATTTATCTCTATTACAGTCAGATAGTCAGCTCGAGAATCGGTCCATTCAAGTGTAGAGGAGTTGTTAGATTATAGATATAAGAGCAGTTGCTGAAGGAATGCCACGTTTAGTGTAGTTGATGATCAAGCGGATCATAATGAACTGGTGAGAGGAAGTAGATGGTCGTTGTAAAAAGATAGATTGTGTGGTAACAACCAAAAGGGAATAGCGTAGACGTACAGTATGATTGGATTAGAAAAGGAATAAAAAAAAAGAATGTGTCAAGAAACATATTTAGTCCGGATAATGGATGTTATAATGATATGTAACATTTTGAAACACACGTTAAATACTTGGTTTACCACAACTAACTAGTTAACTCTCAGTCGCAAAGTCCACGCCTTTGAGGGACAACTTTTTATACCATTAAATAAGGGAAGTTCGAATTAGTATTGTTAGCTCAAATGCTCGTTCCTCATGTGTCTCCTTTTCTCATTAATTATTATTATTATTGTATTTTTTATTATTATTATTTATTATTTATATATATATGATATAATAGATAGTATACTATATCTTATCATATTAATAAAGCCAGGCACTATAATTAAAGTGTCACATCATTATATATATCTAATGAAATTCTAAAGGACTATAATATTCTAAGTCTATACAGATAATATATATATAATTATTATAAATATATATATATATATATATATAATATATTACAAAATATATATTAAAGTATTATATAATTATTATATATAAAATAATTTTATTATAATAATATATTATATATATTACAGAATAAATTTACATAATACTACATTATTCGATTTATATATTATATATATCCAGCCTCTAGAAGAGCCACAAAAAATATCTCAAAAACTATCAATAAACCTATAACCCGCCTACCGGGTAAAGGAATACATTTCTGGAATCCTGGCAAAATTTTAGCTAGGATTGAAATCATAGTAAATAGAAAAAAAAAAAAAAAATAACATGAAATAAATAAATAATAAAAATCATATCTCGAAACTAAAAGCTAAACAGGCAAATGAAATCATTTTTGGAATCTCATATAGGTAAATTTTGTATAGGATATAAAGAACTTGTGTGATAAGAAGTAAAAATTAATACTTAAAAATTGCTATTTTTTTGTTATGGGGGTGCATAGTAACATAGTAAAAGTAAAATATATCTATTAGATTATAATATAAGTTTTTAGTACTTTAAATATATATAAACTATACTATTATATATATATATATATCAATTATATTATATATATTATATATATTTTAGTTATAAAATATTTTATTATATTGATAATTATATTATTACTATATTATATATATAGATTATTAATCACAGAGAATCATATAAATTAATATTAATAATAAGTATATATTATAGATAATATATATATTATACTCACTATAAATATATATTTATTTTAGATAAGGTCATTTACAACCGGCAATTTAGGGAGGATCGAAGCTGCACGGGGAAACAAGGGGGGGACGTGAAAGATAATATATTACTGCATATAAACGCCGTGGGGGAGGGGACTCAGGAGAAACCGCGATCACGCCCGTTGACTCTCAGTCTAGGCCAAAGATGGACTAAGTGTTTTACTTCTAACAGCCGTCCAGTCAGTTGTTTTGGGTGCTGTTATCATAAGAAGTGGCAATAGTCATGCGAAGGCGTGAGATAAAATCTATTTTGCAGAAGAGAAATCTTTCTGTCCTTTGCATTTTCGACGGTGTTAGCTTCTACGAATTGCAAATTCATGGAGTATCAGAATGTGGTAATGATTAGATGAATAAATGAAAATTAGTTATCATGTAAAATTGTGAGTATGATCATCAACAAGGATATTTTTAATGCCAAACAAAGTTTTACTTGAATGAGATTTGATGCCATGGAAGACCCTTTCCAAATATATCGTATGTGACACAGCATATTCGATAAATACTAAGGAGCGAGTCGAATGTAATTGTGTTTCAAAATTTTCCCCTGAAATGGCAAGAGGATTTGATCAGCACGTACATTGGCTCCCAGATCACACTTTACTTGATAGACATCTTAAGCGAATAGTGTTATGAGCAACTTTTTATAGTTCCAAGTATTCTTCTAATACCTTAGAACCAATTCTTCTTTAACATATGTTAGATTCGTGATCGAAGTGTAAAAAACATATATGATTCTGTCTTCGGCAGCAGTCCTACTTCAAGCCACGAAAGTGAAATGATAACTATTATCAAATTCAGGTTGGTGGTTGATGATTTTAGATTTTTCTGTATGAGTTATGTAGGCACTCAGTTTCCTTAAAGAAACTAGGGAGTATAATTAAAGAAACTAGTGCGTACCCGTAATTAATTGGAGAAAATTTACGGGTCTCTTTTAAAAAATAGCAGATAAAGCTCATTGCGGTGCTTTAATATTCTTCGGTTATTTGTTCTTTCCTCCTCATTTCCTATATAAAAATGGAGAATATCACTTGAAAACACCTCTGAGCGTGAACAATCTCTAATACATGGCAGAAGAACTGGTTTTTCCGCACCCCAAATGTTGCAACGTACACAACATAATTAGATGTGCGACTCGCAGCAGATTTCACCACAGAAAGTGATGGATGGAAATTTTTTCGAATTAAATTGCTCTGCGCTATGAATCTTTGTGTAAGCTCACTGGAAATGTTGAACAGATCCGTTGTAGAATACGCAACGGACGGAATTAGTTTGTGGTCCTGAACCGATGGGTGATAAATACAATGAATAGATAATAAAAAACAGATAAATATTTAAATCTGAAGCTATATGGACAACTAATTACATTTTGACTGTGCTCGAATGCATTAGTTTCAGATTTTTCATTGTAATCGGTTGCGGTGAACGGTAAATTTTTTAAAATTAGAAACGAATAATTGTCATTTTCTGGTCTGTTAAATTGTCCAATTATTATAAGCTCATTGATTGACTAATAGGACTACGGCAATAAAAATTTTTTTTTGGTTATATAATAATACTATAATATATATATTTACAATAATATAATTATATAATATCATTATATTATATTTGTTAAA
The DNA here is from genome assembly GCA_015478945.1 of Trachelipus rathkii. Classification (NCBI taxonomy): domain Eukaryota; kingdom Metazoa; phylum Arthropoda; class Malacostraca; order Isopoda; family Trachelipodidae; genus Trachelipus; species Trachelipus rathkii. Next base: position 7,978 of record JABUQX010053119.1, read on the forward strand.
TAATTAAATATATATAGCTATATACTTATAGATATATATATAGTTTATATATAGTATAGTTATATATATATATATTCTATATAGTATAATTATATATACATATTATAAAAACATATAATAATACATTATATTATATATATTATATATATATATATATATAATTATACATATATACTAATAATATATATATATAGTATATTTTATATAATATTATATATATATAATTATATACTATATTATTATATTATAAATATAATTATTATAACCTATATATTATAAGTATTCAGCTTTGGTCTTAACTTTAGCATAATATAAGGTGTATATAATACTATTACATCGCAAGTTGAAATACATTACCCCTATTTGAATCAAATATTCGATAGTTATAAATCGAAAGTTATCAACAAAGATTTTGCTTAAACACCCACACAACAGTCCAAATCATAAAATAAAAGTCAAAATTTCATAGAAACCCTCCTCTAAGCTCACAAAACCTACAAACAACAAAACATCACACAAACATTTTATTTGATAAAACTAATTTAAATTAAAAATAATGAAAATCAAGGAACAAATGAGTCCTTATTAAAATCTAATAGGCCTGATTCTAATTCTGCCTTGCAAAATCATAGGACAAACTCATACTAATGAACTAATTGGAAATGATTCTCTTATCATCCCATTGGATATTACATTTCTCTAAATTTAAAGACTTTATTCATCTCTTAATATTTTGTCCTTTGCCCATTGGCTTTGATGACCATTTGCAACTGTTTAGGCATTTAGTTTCACCAGTGAAATCATGTAGTTGTAGACCATGCTTATCAAAAGTGTTCCAAGTACTAAACATACTGCAGATCACGTCCTGGACTTGAGGGACAACTTTCCTTTTTAGTTGCTAGGAGTATGTACCCACTATAAAAGTTTGGCAATAAAAGAAGTCATATTTCTGCTCTTTGTAAGCAAAGGAAAAGTTCCACCCTCACAAATGTATGTCTTAGTTTTATCAAAGCCCAACAATTTATATTTGTGCCATCAATTTATAAGGATTGGTAGAGGTAAAGTTTCGACCTCAGTTTCGATGCCTAGTCGACTGTGGCTCACAGATGTCCTACCTTCTAAAAGAGTGCTGGACAAACTCAATATATCTGTAGAGAATCATCAAAGCACTCATTACGATATAAACTTATTTAGGTTAGCACCCGCACTTTGAAAGAGACTTTCCTTTGATGTATATAATGGCACCAGTCTTGTTTCAGCCTACTTTATTTGGTTGCTGAAGATCTTAATTAAGTAATGGGATTAGTTCGTAGATTAGGCTCTAATTATTTAAAAAAATAAATCTTACAAATTGGCTGATTCTGGCTTATTAAGAGTCTAATAACTCATTTTTTTCGATTTGGAAGCCTTAAATTGGCATCGATTTAATAAGAGATTTCCCTCACTAGAAATTGATAAATGTATGAGGATCGCTTAAAGTTAAGGATGGTTCTATTATTCCATTTGGAAAATATTACTAATTTTATATACAATAATCAAATTAGAGTTTCAAATCCACCGTCAATTTTCAAAATCATAATCATTATTCAAAATCAAATCAAATCAAAATCATTTCAAGTTATAACCATACTTGGGTTAATGCAGTCTTAAACCTGTACATTCTTATTTTAATCCTTTAAGCCACATACTAAGTAATTTTGAGGTGCAAGGATTAGAAACATGTTCAAATTAGAGTCCTTAGGTATAGAAGGCATGATAATAATAACAATCTGAAGATGATTTGAAACAGATTGAAAAATTAAAAGGTGGTATAGAGTTTAGAGTTCAAAGTTGGAAAATATCATATAGATCTTCCATGGATTGAAGAAAAACTTCCCTTGTTGCCATCAAACTATAACATTGATCTTGCAGTGCTTAATAGAGTTAATAAAAGTTTTGGAAAGTAAAAGATTTAAGTTAAAGCTATGATGATGTTCCCCTTTCAAGAACAAATTAGCTTGATTGGTATTATTGAAGAGTTCAGTGTTATCTCCCTCTGAGTATAAAATTATATTTGGGTTCCTCACAGACCTGTTATCGGGTACCTCACAGACCTGTTATCAAAACTGATGAACAAAGATCAGGCCTGTGTGGTTTAACTGTTCTCTGGCTTAAAACTAATTCTTTACCCAAATCTCTAAAATGAGGCAAGCCTAAGTACTTGGACCAGGATTCCTTAATGTCCTCCTTTTTATATCAATTTTTTCTGGTTTCAGATAAGCTATAGAGCATTGTTTGGAGAGAGAGTGTCCCAGTCTTCTGTAAGGACCATAGTAGATTTGTCATGTTAAGCGGATCGATACTTCTAAACAAGTCGCTTAGCATGCTGGCTGGAGATGAATATATAGGTAGAGGTAGTGGAGCTCATTGTGTGTTAGGAGGTAGGATAATGAGGCTTCAATTAAGGGATTTAAAATCTAATTTTCGAAGACACTCGCTAATCGCTTTTTGCTTTTTTTTTTGGAAACAGTATGGTCAATTAAGGCTTATCGATACTTCAAACCATTTGTTTTTTAGTTTTCACATCCTCACCCAGTCATCCTCAATTATATAATCCAACCAGCTTCAGTCATCATGAGGGTTTTAAAAATACTCAGATTCTATTATAGAAATCTTTCATTTATTTTCATTATTAGTGGCGATGATAAACCAACATTTAAAGGAACTTTTATTTGAATGCAACAAAAAGAATGAAGCATGGTGGGTTTTCCATCTAGAAGTTTGGGACTCTAATAATGATCAATTAAGAGCTGTTATGGAAGAAGAGGGTAGAATAGTTTAATATCAGGAATTAGAAGATAAGGTTCTTGGATATCTTTTTTCATCCTCTTCAGACTAAGTTAAAACTAGCAAAATTTTCAATTAATGCTGATGCAAATACCAAAAGATTGTTATTATCAGCTGTGTTCAAGGTTTTTGACCCTTTAAATATCTTTTTACCCGTAACTTTAAGAGGTCGATTATTAATTAGGAAATTATGGCAATTGGGTCTTCATTGGGATGAAAAGGTCCCTGCTGATGTTTTAGTTTCCTGGTCTTCACTATGTTCAGATTTTAAATAAATTACATAATATTGAAATTGAGCTATGCCCTTTTCTCCTTCTCTCTCAAACTCTCTGACCCCAGGTTTTGTGATGCTTCTTCATCTTGTTACGGTTTTGCAGTTTATAGTATAGGTCAAGGTTCTAGTTTAGTGTTCTCAAAGGCCAAGGTGGCCCCCCCCTAAAATCTATGGCTTTGCCCTCTTTGGAGTTGTTGTCTGTGTTCTATTTTTCAAGTGTATCAAATCAATATTGTCAGGAATTTCAAAATGTAACGTTCAAAACATAAAGGTCTTTGTAGATGCTCACAAAATGTCCTTTCATGGCTCCTGTCTGGAAAGGCCAAAAATAAATATTTTGTTAACAATAGGCTCAAAAAAATTTATCAAATCAAAAAATCAAGTTGAGCAAAAGTACAAAGTATCCATTTATTATGCTTACATCAATACTGTTGAAAACCCATCAGATCCTGATTACCAGAGGTGTTAAGACCTCTACTTTTGTCTTTCAAAATTCATTGTGGCTAATAGGGTTCCTTCTTGATTCCTCCTAAGGATCAATCTTAATGGCGCTATTAGTAAACTTAAAATGTTTGTTCTGAGGGCCAATAAGGAAAACTTTGCAATGTCTAACATCTGTGGGTAGCTAACTTCAGCTCCTTTATTACATTTAAAGATTACTCAAGTGTGCATAGGGCTTTAATAGACAGTAACTTCACACAAAATCTTTCAAAATTCAATTAGCAGGAGTAAAGGGTTGGATGAGATTGTGATCAGAAAGCCAAACTCTATTGTTGAACATAATGCAGCAGCATTGTTTTCTAAGGAGATATTATTTTTCTCCAAAATATCCTAAACGCTCATGAAATTTCACTGCTGGTCAATCAACTTAACTTATTCATAGATGATAAAGGCCTAATCCGATCCAAAGGGAGAAATTGCCAAAACACTTTTATATAATGATGATGGTGTAAAATCCCCATTCTTCTTGGCAAGGAATCATCATCCTCATTACAAATATAATAGAGACTTTCTCATTCAAGATGTCAACACTTTGGTGGTTCAAACACTATCAATTTTAATCAGAGCTTCATGCTTTCTGATTACAAGGCAGGCTAGCTGTAAAAAATGTTTTTGTCAGACTGTATAGTATGCAAAAAATGTTAACAGTATACCTTTAAATATCAAAAATGACTAATCTTCCTCATCATAGACTTAATTTTGTGCGTCCTTTTTGAGCATACTGGCGTGGAATTTACAGGGCATCTCGTTGTAGATTAATGATAAGGAATTTCAAAAATGTATCTATTAATTTTCACCTGCCTTAATATCAGAGCTATTCCATGTTGATGTCCTTCCAGATATGTCCACTGAATCCTTTTTTACTTTCATATTCCAACGTTTCACAAATAAATATGGGCATACCGTCCAATTTGTACTCAGATATGCCAGGAATTTCAAACAAGGTGGAAATATACTGTCAGAATCTTTGTCTTCAAATATGTTCTCCGAAACATATGCGTATCATAACATCAAACATTACAAGATTCCAGTCTATAGCCCATGGGTAAGTGTTTGGGAGAGAATGATACGAACAGTTAAGGATGTCCTCTATAAACTATAGGTAAAGCTAACCTTACCTACTTTCCAAAACTGTTAACCAGTTATTTTTCCAAATATCACCAATGTCTATCAATTCAAGACCTTTAACCTATAGGTATCAGATAATGATTTGGAAGTTTTTGCTCCAAATTCCTTTTTGAAGCTTCATGCAATTCAACCTCATATTCCAATGAAGTTTCCACCCCCCATATATGAAAAAAAACTTCCTCCCTCACACCAAGACTTAGCCATAACTCTAACTGCTCAAGGAAGAGTTTTGAAGACTTTCAGGGAATTATGGTATGAGTCTTACCTATTAAATTTGCGCCAGACTAGTAGAAATCTCTATAAGTCAGAGTGGACCAACAGAATTAAGGTTGGAGATATAGTTCTGATACACACACCTAATAAACCTAGACCCTTCTGGCTTTTGGGTAGAGTTCTGGAAGTCATTGTTGGTGATAACGATAAGATCAGGAGTGTGTTATTAAAAAAGGGAGAAGGGCAAACCTGTCACTATTCCATTTGTCATCTCTTACCCATTGGAGTTATTATTACCCCACTCTGTCTCCAGTGGAAAAACTGATGCTGAAGCAAGCAAGTGATCTCCAATTCAGATGGTCAAAACAATGAAAATAACAGATCAAGTTGATCCATCAAATTCAAATTCAGTTAAATTCAAAGTAATAGTGATTACTGCTATTGTAGATGAACAACCTTCAACTTCAGGTATAAATTCAGTCAACTTGACTCTCAACAGAATCCAATTGCTCCGCTCAATTCAAGTGTGTAGCCACCTTTAGACAGGCTGCTGTCAAGTGTCAGGAATTCCTTCGCAGGAATTTATAAGGGAATTTAAATCTGATTTGTAAACACTTTTATTCTTTTAATTGCATGGTTTTCATTGAAAGTTTTCAGTGGGGAGGAATATAAAACTATTATATACTTTCACATATATATCTTCTATTTTGCCTCATTTCTAGTTTTTTATTTTAGGATATATAGTAATTTCTATTTTAGGATATAGAAACTAATAGCTCCATATTCAGTTATAATTAGTGGTAGTGGGGGAATTTATATTTTTGTCCCCTTCGATATAATTGACCAGAAATTTCACTAAAAAATAACAATTGCGGAATCACTTTCTAATTCAAAGGCGGTACTATTAGTCGTGTTTGTGTATCAATTTAATAATCAACATGTAAAAAGGGGTATAGAGGTAAATTTCTTCATTTCTTTTCTTTTCAAAATATTTTCAACTATCAACCTATCTCTATTCTCTTTACTTCTCAACCATCAAATTTACCCTAACTAAGATTTTAAGTGATAGAATTACAAAAACCAAAAGGCAAAGTTATCTATGGACTATCTAGATCTTATTCAAGAGCAAAAAAATCTTTGAAATCTACAAATTCAGGTAAGGCTAATGTAGATTCACAATTGTACTTATATATCACTTTTTAAAACCTTATAAGTTCTTACCTTGACAAATATTGCTATGCATAAAATAACCTATCTATAATACCTAGAAGAGCTCCTCTAACTATTAAGTCACAGGCTACTACACACAGCAGTTGCTGATCTCTCCTTTCAAACAATTTGCTTGAGGTTTAATTGCTCTTGCAAGTCCACTAGTCAATAGTGGGTTTAACGCAATATTAATAATGTAAATTTAGCACATATAATTACAAGTTTAAGCCAACGATTTACATGACTAAACCGTAAGAATCTTAAAACATAACAGCGCCCCGAAAAAAAAAACACTGTGTTGACTATTTTTTTTTTTTTTTTTTGTTGTTCGCTCGTTCGTTTGCGCTTGACATCATTTTATTATTCTTCTTTGTTAATATAAGTTTCTAACTTATTATTTAATTTATGTTTTATTTAGTATTTTTTATAATAATTGGGAAATTTTAATTACAGTTTTATCACACTCCCCAAAGAGAATTGCAGATTGTAGATCTGCAATCCCAGTATTTTATGAATCATCAAGATTACCTTTTATAAATTGGGCACATTTTTTGTGCAGCTTTTCTCTTAGGACGGTTTGATGTAATCACAGAATTATCTGGTATTTTTACACTTGTTCTGTTTTTAGTTATGTTGGGTTGTTGATTGGTGTCAGAAGGTGTTAATTTGGTATGTGTTATTGACAGTTCTAATGGGTAAAGATTACAGATAGCATAATATGCTATTTGACCATTGCTCTGTTTTATCTTTACTGTTCTAATTTTACTGTCATGTCCCATCACCAATTCGAGTACTCTGCCTGTCATCCAAAATGGTCTAGATCTAATAGTAGATTTGATCAGGGCTATATCATTTACTTTAATTCTATCCTCCCAAGTTGTTTCATCCAGCTTTTGACCAAATTTTCTCAAGCTAAGCAAATACTTTTCATACCATAGTTGTTTAAAATGGTTGTACATTTGATTCTTGAGAATCTAAGGTTTTTTCTAGAATGTTTTGGTCAGTTTCCTTCCATATATCTCCTTCCTCACTTCTCAATATTAGTGATGAGTTACAATTTAATCTTAGAAATGAATTAGGTGTTATAATATCAATATCGTTGGACTCAGATAGGTAAGTTAAGGGTCTAGAGTTGACAGCGTTTTTAATGAATGATAGTGTAGTCAAAAATTCAAAATATGTTAACTTAGCTCTCCCAATAACCTTGTACATACAGTTTTTCAGAGTTTTTATTTGTCTCTCCCAAAAACTAGCAAACCATGCAGCGTATACTGGCACCTTTACATGTCTTATGTTGTTTAATTGAAGTTACTTTTCAAACTCATCAGAATCTAAGGCCTTTAGCAAAATATTGGCACCATTTTCAAATGTACGAGCATTATCTGTGTATATGTAATCTGAGATGTTGTAAAGATTACAGAAGCGTTGGAATGCTAATATAAAGTTAGGTACACTCATATCTGGCAAGAGTTCTATGTGTATGGCTCGTATATTTAGGCATGTGAAAATTAATATAAACATTTTTGTCAAGAGTGTTGTTATTGGTGTTTTTTACAAACAGATGACCGGTATAGTCAATGCCTACAAATTTAAATGGGTTGATTATCTGCATGTGATGTTTATGGACATCAGTGTATTTTGGATATTTAAATGCTATGACATTTATTTTCTTGCATATCATGCAGTTGCGTATAATCTTTTTAACTGGTATTCTTCCTTTAGGGATGCAAAACACTTAATTCCTAATGTGTGTTAGTGTGAAATCAAGACCAAGGTGTTGTACTTTTTGGTGAGATTTAAGAATTAATAATAATGTCGTAAATTAATGAAATCGAGATAATGCAATAGGATTATGTACAGTACATCATAATTAAAATATGTACATTTTGATATGCGACCCTTAGATCTTAGAATACCTTCCCTGTCCAAGAATGAATTCAGATTATCTACCAATATTGGAAGGTTTTCATTTTTATTATTTAATTAATATTCAATTTCTTTAGTAAAACAAGAAATTTGAACCTTCTTGACCCAATACATTAATGATTTTATATAAGGATCATCTTTCGTTATTTTACATATAAAGGTGAACAAATTTTTAGTGATGTTCATCATTTTATCAAAAGATGAATATTTGTTAATGTCAATAATTTTATTATTGTTATTGTTGTCAAAAGTACTCAGAGTAAAAAAATTCTTTAACTCAGGAGATACAGATAATAGAGGAAATTTAAGACGGTTTTGTAGATTTTTGTTTAACCAAGATGGCCCATTTAACCATAAATTTAAATTTTCTAAAAATTTATTATAAGTAATCCCTCTAATTAAGAGATCTGCTGGGTTTTCTGTTATATGTACATATTGGAATATTATATTAATCTTATATTTATTTTTTATATCACTTAAAATATAATTGAGATCCTCTACTCTGTTGTTAACGTATTTACTCTTAACCTTGGCAATTATGTAGAGATGTGAATCCCAGTGATGTATTTGCCAATTATTGCAGTTATTCAAAATCTGAGTGATATGTATATATTTGTTTTTTATTATAAAATACCTTAGAAAATAATTGCTGGAAAGCAGATTTAAGAAAATTTAAAACACAGTGAGTTTTAAATATATTTAAAAATCGATGTAATTATAATTCTTGGAATTTGTAGCGTTGCAAAACTGTGATTAATATTATTTAATGATTTAGGGTCAGAATAGTGATATAGGAAAATATAAATCGTGAGATATTAATATAAATAATAGCAGAACTATGATCACAAGTTAATATATATATATAATAACGCTATTTATTAATAAATTATATAGAATATAAAATGCATTAAAATACCAATTAATCACTCTTCTTTTCATATTAATCTCAATTATATATATTATATATATATATATAGTATATATATATATATTTATAATATATTATAAGTATATACTGCTCACATGAGGTTTCCAAAACAATTTATTATTTTTTTTAGAGCATGTCCTGTAAATTTGAAAAAAATATTATTATATATATAATATTTTAAGTAAGTATAGTTTAGGTATTTAAGTAGATTACCTAGTGTTATCTATCTTCAGGGGCGATAGTTATATGCTAGAACGTCAAATAATTCTTAGTATATTACTGATTTAATTATAATATAAGTTTCCGTTTTAAATAATAGAATTATTTATTTTATAATATAAATGTTTAACTTAATTCAATAATGTATTTAATGTAGTTTTAAATCAAATATAGGAATTGTTGTTTAATTCTCAACCTGATTATATATATTATATACTTTAGAAGTAGTAAGTGTCTGGCATAATTAACTTATGAATAAAGTGTAAAATTATAACTTTATGTACCTTTTTATTACGTCAAATCAAGCGTTTAATATATATATATTATATATATATTTAATTAATATTTAATATATAATAATATATATATATTTATGTAGGGGGTCGTTCTATCTATTCACCAGTGAGGTTTTTACCAACTCTCACTAACTATATTATATACTTAATTTTATCATCATAAGATACTTAACTTGTACTTCTAACTTGTTCATCATATATACTTATATATACCGATATAACTAAACTCTTCTACATTACTATATTCACTCACCTATTTAACTACATTTCTCATAATCTGCTCCTCTTTTCCATCTATAAGTTATGCTCCTTCAATTACTTTCATGATTATTACGTAATTCTATTCTTCTCGGGCCTTGGAATGAGATTTTCCTCGAGTGTTTATGTGGACCTACGCAACATTATGTGATGATATATTTCTCATTCTTTTGAATAAACTATCATACTTCTATTTACATCTTCTTCTCAAAATCACATCCGACTTTTTGCACTATGTTCCTACTGTAAGTCCATATTATAACTGGGCTGCACAACATTCCTGTCACATTAAAACATCTTGTCTGAGTGTCACAACAATATATAATTATTACCTTGGAAACAAATCCTCTCATCATTATGATGTGGCAGCTCAGGATACGATGACTAAGATAGTGCTTGGCTTCGCGGTTTAGACATCAAGATATAATAAATTGGTTCTCTGGATCTTCCTAACCTGCAGCCTAAATAAAATATTTTTTTTAGATGTTAAGAGATATAAAGGCGACAACACTAATTGCGTAGTTATTTGATTCTCCTCCATGGATCCAATCTCTACGCTGCATAAGGTTTTGATCATTAAGGGTAAAATATCTTCAATCGTCCTTTGGTTTCCTGTTTAAGAGTATCTCATAATTTATAACTCAAATCTGTGGGGGGTTGCGTGATGTTCACCATCTATTCTATTCTATTGTGTAGTAAATAGGGCGGAGTCTAAAAGCTAGAGACTTAATAAATCCTGTTCTCAGCCACTATATTCGCATCTTTCCTCTGCGAGCTCATATTTGATATCTATGCAGATAATCAATGTGATATTTTTTGCGCATCACATTATGCCATTTACTAGTGATCTACAGAGCGTGCTCATAATGTTCGTGAGTGGAGTAAGGCCGTTTAATCGCAATTAAATCACTAACCTTCAGTCTGGCAAATATATCTGTTCACATGTACGCACAACATGTTAGTCTATTCACGATATATATTGTTGCTTGCATCCTCTTATATTTCGTCATTCAATTCTTTGTCGCTGATCTCTCAATCTTGGTGAATCTCAAAGATTCGTTCGTGCTCTGTGTGAATCTCTTTCCTTTCCAGAATACTTCTGTTTTGTGGTACCTCTTGTCATCTTCTCGTTTTTCTCCAACTCGTGTGCTTTAATTTCTCTCTCTCTAGCCCATCTCGCGCTCACTTAGAGTTCTGGTCGTTATCGGGTTGGTCGGAGTGTGGTCGGGTTTTATCTATCTTTCTATTTTCTTCGTGACCTCTCTTTTCCTTGAAGAAGGGCCCAGACCTGTGGAGTGGTAGGCAATCTGTACTTATTCTATAATCTATCTTATATATATATATATATCTATCTCTCTATTCATTTCTCAATTCATATCTACTATATCTCTATGTATCATATTGCCTTTATTGCTTTTATTGATATATTATTACTTTATTACTAATATATATATATTATATCTCATATACTGATAAGTCATCATCTGCTTCCCTAAATTCATCCGATGTGATATGGTCTCTCGTGGAAAATAACCCCTTAATACTCTCACTCAATGCTTCGATTGACTATGGCGCAACTTTGTCAGAGGATGTGACTGTTCAGAACAACTTTGAGAATGTCCTTGCGACTGATCATGTTCTAACAATGCTTATTTTATGAGTACGTAGAATTGGTTTTTCTGTGTTAGTTATATGTTTTCTCTCTTAGGTCTGTCTCTCTCTCTCCTCTTCATCCCATCGTGTAGATGGAGGTGCGATCTATAACACCAGGTTTTATCGAGTGTTTAATCTAGTAGTGGGTGCCTTCATCTGATGTCATAATCTCCCACATGTGCGAGTGTGTGAAAATATGAATCATTAAATGGAGAGAGTTCATTATTGTCTACCCAAATTCACTGCTAGTCAAAATAATAAGATTTAATTAATACATTAGAACGTATGTAGTGTTCCACGGTTAACTGGATGAACACGTGTAAGAATAAGCATATAATTAACTTACTGGAATTCTGCAGAGTCTGGTCAGAAAAAAGGATGAGACGTTGAGAAATAACTGAATCTGTAAATTAACATTCAATATATAACATACAACTTTCTTTTGGTGAATAATTTGAAGTCTTTATATAATTTAATTATTTAAATATATATAGAAAAAATTTTTATATATATATGATTTAAGTTCAAAAGATAATATACAAACAATACTATACTACAATTCATTTTTAGTCAGCATAGAGGATTATCCTAGGTTTTTGATTGTATTAGTTTATATGTTGAGTGTTCAAAAAAGCAGGATGTAGAAAGCAAATATGGGAACTCTAGAGAAAGCATTTAATATACAAATAATTTGTTTAATATGTGATGTGTATATTTTAGAGTGTTGTCTACTGGGTGAAATTACCCAACATTTTCTAAAATATTCACTGATGTCTATACTAAACATCACAAAATCACACTTAGCATATATTTAGATAATATATAATATATATAGCATACATATTACATAACATACATATAACATATAGCATACATACTTATCATATACATACATATACATATTACATATACATATTACATACATATAATCATAATACTATTTACTAATACAGTGTGTGCGCGTCGTAGGCACGCACACATCATATACATACATACATACATACATACATACATACATAGCATACATACATACATTTACATTTATAACTAATACATAAATAACAATACATTAACATACATTTATACATACATATACATACAAATAATTATACATATACTAATACATTACATACATACATATGCTAATACATATACATACATTACAATATCATATAATATATACATATATATATATATTTATATTATATAATATATATATATATATATAGATATATAGGGTACATATGTTTTATTCAAGAATTTCAGTGAGGCTCATTTTTATTATTATTTTTAATATTAACATATTTTAATATTGTCGTTAAGTGAGTGAGGAAAGATATATATAACGTTTATTTCAACTTTCAATATAGGTTTAAAAAAAAACAAATAAATAAATAAAAAAAAAGTGCTTTTTATTTCATATTGATACTATATATGACTCACTAAGTGATACGTCCTTATATAATTTAAAGCGTGATACTATATCATCAATATATTCAATTAAACTCACTTATGGAAATGTATATTCGGTGAGTATAAGTAAGAATAAGTGGTAGGAATGTAAAGATTTAGCTCGAGTCTGTGATAACATGATATAGTTTATCTATATAATATATTAATAATAGAATTTCGTAGAAATTTTTAAGAATGTATGATTACTAAATTATTGTAATATTGCTTCGAGCAATCAGGGTCATTGGTATGAGCAGATCCACCATGGACAAGGTTTGTTGTGCATGCTTAATTATATATTGTTCATCTAACTATAATAATTTATTTAAATATTATATTATCACTAACATACACTAAGTATAAACAAGGCTAAGAATATTATCAATAATAGTAAAATCATATACTATCTTAAACAAATGTATGAGTATAAATATTTATAATATATTAATATAATTATTAAGTAATAATATATAATAAGTAATATTATATATATAGTATTAATATTTATATTATTATATATATATATATTGATTAATTATATATATATATATATATATATTATTATATATTATATATATATATATATATATATATAATATATATAATATATATATATTAATTATATTATTATATATATCATTAATATATATATATTAAATAATTATTATATATATATATATTAGGTATATATTAATTTAATTATTAATAAAATTATATTATTTAAATATTAATATATATATAATAGTATAATTTAATTATATATAATTATAATTATTAAAATTATATATTAATATATATAATATATGATATATTATATATATATATATATATATTTTATATTTAATATAATATATATATATTATATTAATATTAATATATATATATATATTATATATATTATTGTAATATATATATATATATATTAATATATATATATATATCTATATATATATATATATATAATATTATATATATATATATATATTATATATATATATATAATTTATTGTGTATAAAAATAATTATTATACTTCTAAATGCATTATTGTAAGGCTTTTTCAGAGAAGCATAAGTCTTTATAAACATAGTATTAGTACAGGTTTGTTTGTTTTAATATATTGCTGTATTATATTATGAATGAAGTATGCGAATTTGAAAAGGCAAAGTAAGTCACCTTGGAAAGAGGATAAGAGGAGGATGGGACCTGATATAGTTGAGTGTTGGCTATTCATAAAATTACGTAATATGTGCGTTTGTTCGTCCTTGTTGAGGGCCTCAAAATATGTTTAGGTGTGGCGTTGTGAAATAGTGTGGTCTTGCACCTTATTGAATGTTGTTGTGTTTGTTTTCCTGATTTCAGCAACAGTCTTTTGTATGTAAATTTAAAGTCTTAGTTTATGGTTTTGAGTGTGGGCTCTTGATTTAGATTCTGGTATAATTCTACGGTGTTAGAGATTCAATAATCATATTTTCAATCTTTGGTGTGTTCGCGTGATGAATATAAGGTGGATATATATCTAGGCTGTGAGAAGACATTAGCTAAAACATATGAGGAATGAACGTATTAATAGTTGTGTGGTGTGAACGCGAAAGATTTGTTTGTTAATGAGAAACATATTTTATATAAAAAGATTGTAAATAGTTAGAGATGAGTGGTTTTATGGGTACATCATTTGTGGGAAAGAGGTAATGAGGAGTGAGGTTCTTTAGGTTTACTATTAGTCTAATATAATAGCCGGATTGGTAAATGGGCGAGTTTGTGTTGGGAACAACCGAGGGAAGAATATATTCATTGGTGGAAATGTTGAGTGAGAGAAAGAAAAGCACTTTAATTGCGAAACAAAAGATGAAATATGTGACAGAGAGAGTAAATCCGAAGTTGTTTCGAGGAGATATTGTTTGTGCTAGGAGTTAATGACAGATGACTAACAAGTATCAGGGTAAGTTAGAATTGAGCGGTGAGGTATTGTTAGTGATTTGGTAGATGTAGCCCACCTGGGTTATAATGAGATATACCTTACTAATTGACGATCATATAAACATAGTTAGTATGAGGTCATCGGTCCCATGAAGTCTATTAGTAGTAATTTTATTTTTATTGTCATTGCATCACATAAATGTGGTAGACTCACTAATAATTTTCGGTTAAAATGATATTTAGTGCGTGGTTAAGGCTGTACTTCTTTTCGACTTTTGTTACATATATCTTCTATCTGCTTTTATCTAATTCAGAAACAAATGTATAATTGAGAGACATGTCTATTTAAAAATTGGATTAAAGGATGGCGAAGTGGCGTGATCATTTAAATAGTATGAAAGAAGAAAGATAATTAATTATAGATTGCACGTGTCATTAATGAATTAATAAATTTTATGGAGCATATTATAGATAAAAGAGTACTGTAAAAATCTAATGTACTAATGATATATTAAAATATTTTTATTTTCCTCATTAAGTATAGAATTATTTATTATTTTATTTTATTTTATGCTTAGCTACAGTTTTTAATAATGATGAAGTTAGCGTTTATTTTAGTTTCAGTATCTATTATTTCGGGCAAACTTATGTTTAATTCTTTTTGAATTGAATATATAAAATTAAATTTTGGCAATTATACCTCTAATTTATATAATATAGAAAAAATTTTCTTAAAATTTTGATTTGTTTAAACTTTAGTGTCATGCGTATATATTTGATAGTTTAATATTTAGAATGGCTTATTATGAAATTATTATAAATGTTCAATTACTTTACTTAACAAATAAATTTTTATAGCGTCTTGTTAGTAAAAAAATTGAAAAATTATAAACCCAAAGTAAATAGGACTATGTATTTGGATCAGAATTTTCATGGCAATGATATTTCTCTAATTGTTTTGTATAAAATATATAGATTTATTAATTTTTTCCTCTATCTGTATAATAATTTTTAATTAAAACCCATTTCATTATTCGTTGTATACTTTGGTAAACTATGTTTTATTCAATTGTTGACGACTTTATAATATTAATTAGGAAAAAATACTGAAATGAATGAATAAAAATTAAATACTCTATTAAATTTTGATCAATAAACCATTATTAAGATAAAAGGTAACTTTCAATAATAAATATATCATAGAATTCTTATCAATATTTTTTCAGATAATGAATTTCACCTCTTAACGAAAATCGCATAATATCGATCATTTTTAATTTTTAGTATAATTTATTATTTAATAATTAACTGCAATTGAGTTTGAGCCTAGAAATTAATCAGTCTTTTTTAATTTTATGTAAATTTAATTTTTTATTATCACTTGTATATTTAACTAAAACAAATAATTAAATTTTTAATTTGTAAACCCATTATTAAGGTATTGATTCTAATGTTTACAATATGACGTATTAAAAAATCCTACATAATAACAGTTACATAATTGACAAATTGATATATTTGTTGATATCTACGTACTATTTATTCCTATTTAAATTTGGCTTTAATATGTTAAATAAAATTAAAATTGTTAATATTAATTTTTATTTTATATTTTTATATTATTTGATAAGATGTAATATTTCCTGTTTAATAAAATCTTAATTGAATTATATATGAAAATTCACCTTTTTAAATAAAAATTCTCATAAATTATAATAATAATATATATATTATATAATATCTATATAATAATTAATATTATAATTAATATTATATATTATTATATATATGTATATATATTAATATTTTATATTATATATAATATATATATGAGTGGATGTCCCAAATAATGAAATGAAAAGCGTATAATAAATATCTTATGGGTTATATATATACAAGGGTATAATATATATATATTGGTGATATATATATTACCAATGCTATAATTATTCATATCACACTAATGAGTTATAGTGACTTCGGTAACTGGCTTCGGTTACAGTTACGATTATTTAGTCATAGGGGATTGAGGTAACCTCATAGATAGGGTGGAGGATTAGGTATGCGAAATAAAGAATTCCTCAATAATCTATATAAGATTATGCATAATCTTTATTCAAGACATTTAATTGATATTACACGCATAAAAAACAGTGAGTATAACATATGGTGTTTCAAAGTGCCCCTTCATCTAGCCTGATGCATGCACGGCATAACTATAGTACTAAACTGTATCATTGATCGCTAGATATGGTACATTCTCTGTGAGCTTTATATATATGTATTCTTAGCATCATACGCTTACCTAATATAATTCTTTCCTGTCAGTTCCCGAACGTTACATTGACTGGTAATGAGATGACATATTAGTAATCAACTTTGTAATATAGCGTTCCTAATACTAATAGGCACCTAAAAAGTCCATACAGTGATGAAGGTCCGTATAGTCGAATAATCACTGATTGGAGCAAATTACAACCATGAGCTTATATTCCCGAACTATACTATACATATAGTTAATAGGTATTAGTTATATGTTAAAGTAGGTGATCATATGATGACGTGGGTTTACTTGTGGTATTAGTGTAATACTGGTGATAGCTACATCCTCACTCAATATCAACCAATGTAGATACATAAGGTTTATACTCTCATAAAGTGATAATTATCCCTTACAATATAGGAGCATATATCACTACTGAACCCATATTTATTCACAAGGATTGAGATAGGTTTAAGTTCTGGTATCAGTTTACAGTAGTGTGAGAGTCATAGGTGAAAATATAGTGAGTCTAGACTAGAGATATCTGTATCCTCTACTATTATCTTTTAGCTGTAATACGTTATTATCGTGATGCTTAATTTAGGCATATTGTATAATTAATATATAGATATAACTCAATAGCTCTCATTATTATTTAATTTCACATAATTCTATATCATCGGTATTTATGTATGTGTAGATATGAGCGGGTACTTTATCTCATATTTCTTGGGCTATTATCGATAGCTTTTTGTATATAGTACAGAGAACTAGATCGTTCTATATATATATATATATTATATAGTTATATTATATATATAATATATTATTAATATATTATATATATAATATATATATATATATATATAATATTAATATTATTAATATATATATAAATAAAAATAATTTACATTATAACATTATAATTATATTTATTATAAATTAATAAAATATATTATTAATAATATATATATATTATATCATTATATATATATATAATAATATATATATTTATATTTATATAATATATATTATATTTATAATATTATATATTATATAATATTAATATATATTTATATATATATATAATAGAATAATATATATATAATTATATATATTAATTATATTATTAATATATTACTATATTATATTTATAATTAATATATATAATAATATATTATTATTATATATATATATATATATAATATTATATTTAATTATTATTATATATATATTATATTATATATATATTGATATATAGTATATAATATATATTATTTTGCTCACTATCTAGTGACTGATTTAATAAAAATGGGTTTTATTTTTATTATTTTTTTATTTATTTGTATTATATGAATGTAAATATGTATATATTATTTAAAATTTAATTGTGAGGATATAAATAACATACTGAGTTTAATAAATGAGCATTAATCTAATAGAATTAAATATAAGCCTCCAATATTTTATCATTTTTTATATATAATTTGATATATGATTGTAATTGATAAGTTTTATCATAACTCGCAAACCGGATTTTTCTCCGATTTGTCATAATGTATAAGAATATTTTTTTGTATATATGAAGTGATTCTGTTATATAAAAAGGTAAGCGTTAAAGATAAAAATGTTATCCTTATTAAATAAAGGAGTCATGAAAGTATATGTTCTAAATAGGTTTCATCATTTAGGATAGCTCAATATTTACTGATAATGAATATTATAGTAGGGTGGTTTTTTATGTGATTTAGTTATTAAATTTTTGTATGGGTTTATTATTATAAATATTTATATATTTAAGTATGCTGAGAGATGTGACTATATTTATGTGGTTATTATGTATGTATAGTAGTATCTATGCACATATGATAAAGTTAATAAATAAAGATCGATAATCTCAATGCAATTTATATTTATTAAGTAGTGAGCTATATATATTTATATATATAATTAATTATCAGTAACGTGTTAAAATTATTTAATATATTTAAAATAAATAATATAAATTATAAGAAACTAAACACAAGATGTCATTATATATATTAATATATATTAATATATATATATTATGTATTAATATATTTATTATATATATATATTATTAATATTATATAGTATATTATATATATTATATATATATTAATTATATATATATATATAGTATATTAATATATATATATAGATTTAAATATAATTATATATAATAATATATATATATATAATATTTACATATTATATATATATATATATTAATATATATATATAATATAATTATTTTATTATATATATAATATATATATAATATATATATATTATATATATAATATATATATATATTAATATATATATATATATATATTAATTATTATATATAAATTTATATATATATATTATATATATATATAATATATATATTATATATATATATTAATATTATATATATATATTAATATATATATATATATTAATATCTATTATATATTATTATATTAATATATATATATATATATACTATAATATTATTAATATATATATACTATTATCAATATTAATATATATATATATATTATATTATTTATTAATATATATATTATAATTAATATTATTTATAATTATATATATATTAATATATAATTATTATTATATATAATATATTATAAGTATATATATATATCGTATTAATATATATTATATTATATATATATATATATAATATATATATTATATATTATTATATATATTTATTTATTTATTTATTTATATATAATATAAATTATAATATATTATATTATATATTATTATAATATATTATAATATTAATTATTATATAATATATATATATATCTATTATTAAGTAATATATATATATTATATATATTAATAATATTATATAATTATCATATATACATATTACATTATATTATATTATATATATAGTAGTTATTATATATAATCTATATATATTTACAGTATAAAAATATATAAAATTTATAAACTTATAACAATTAACTTACTAAGTTGAAGATGTTCCCAAGCTAAAGTGATATTTTGGATTAGTTCGTTTGATAATAGTAAAGCTACTAAAATAATATAGTATGATTCAATAATATATTGTTAAGTATAAGTAAGTCCAATCCCCTTCTACAGACGTTTACTCTCATATTATGTATATTTCATATGCTGTATTTTGAAACTCTTTAATAGAGTCCATCCATACTTCACACTGATTAAATTTCACTTATTCCATGATAGTTCTCAGCAATTTATTTAAATTTAGAGTTGTTTATGTCTTATTTATAATATTTATATTATAAATACAGTTATTTTATCACATACTCAACGTTACATCCACATACTCACATCACTTACACTACCACGCACCTACATACTCAATCATCAACAACATCACTACACACACACACCACTATAATATTATTATATATATATATAATTATATAATATATTATATATATATATATTTATATATTATGAATCAAAATTATTAATGTATATATATTATTTATAAATATTATATATATAATTAATATTAATTAATATATATTATATATATATATATATATATTTATATATTATTATATAATTTATAATATATTAAATATATTAAATATATATAACAATTTTATGTTGTTGTGATTCAGCGATAGTACTATAGTAATATTTTTTTTCTCAATTATTAGAAAATTTTTCAGTTAATTATAAAAATACTATAAAGGTATATGATCTGCAACTATAGAAGAAAACTCAGTGTAAAATATATCATTCTTATAATACGATCAAAAAGTTATATATGATAGCAGAATATTAATAAATATTGTTTATCTATTATCATATAATATGTAGCAATATCCTCCAAATCTAATTATACCTATAAAAGAAACGGCTAAATGTCCCACTGATGACAGCTAATATATATATTATATATTTAAATGAAATAAAGAAAGTCTGAAAATATCCTATATACAACAATATTAGTAAGAAAAATAATTAATTATTGATAAATAATATATCATAATTTTTATTTATTTTTTTTTATAAAGAAAAAACATTCTCATGTTTATAATAAACATTACACATATTTGGTTCAATCCTTATGTTATATTATTATCTTTATTATCAACTTACTAAAAAATAAATTTTGAATACAGAGGTATATAAGTAGGCTGGTTTCCTTTAATTTAATTTATTATCATTCCGTGGTCTGGTGGTCAGATTAATATTAACACTTTATACACATACATACCTGCTTATGGTTATTCACCATAGAGATTCGAATCCTCTAGTCAGTCGGTGAAATGCTTTTAAAGGGGTGTTTTATCAAATATTATATAATTATATAATTATTAATTAATTATACTCTATATATATATATATATATATATTATTATATTATCTAATTATATATATTATATTAATATAATATTAATTTAATATATATTATATATATATATATTATAATATATAAATAATATATTATTTAACATTAATATAATTTATCTCTTTCGCATATATATATAATATATTATTAATATATATATATATTTATATATCTTTTTATAATTTATATATTAATTATAATATAATATATAATATAATGTAATTTTTTCATTCTTACACGACAAAATACTCACCATGACTATTAACATGTTCGGAAGTAAACAAAGTAAAACTTTTTGAGTCTCCTAATACTTAATGGGTGTTCTTTGGAAGTGGATCAACATTATATTTCTCTTTATAAAACAATCCACTTATACTAGTAAGGTTAGATTTTCATTAGTAGTATATATATATAGCTTCTTTCACGGTATTTTCATTATCAACGCTTATATGCATACTATAATTTGATTTGGAAAAATCTTATTTCACGGGCCAACTATAGTATTATAGAAATATTCTTTACACATCTGGGGTGTTCCTTCAAGTTTTCCCTAAATATTGTGGGAGTCCTAGGGATGTTTCGGTCTATCAAGTCTCCATCGATCATCAACTCTCACTGACTCTCTCCAGTTCTTACTTCATTTCTTAACTATACCCTATTACAAGGACACAGCTTTCTCAATTCTCGTCGCAAAATCCTCTATTAAGAAGGTTGTGTGACAGTGCATTTTTACACAATCTCATCTTTCTCATTCAACTCTCTGACCAGACTTAACTTATGTGACTCCAAATGGTAATTTCTCACACACAGCACTTACAATATTTTTCCCAATACCTTTCACTTGCAACATTTCCAAACGCTGTATATAGGGCATGTCGCCCTTGAACTTAGATCTGGATTTGCCCACCAAAAGATATATTTATATATAGATATATATATATTTATATATATATGATATTATATATATATATATAATATTTATATATATAATATATATATATATATATATTAATAATAATATATATTATATATATATATATATTAATATATAATTATAATACATATTAATAAATAATATATTATATATATATATATATATTAATATTATATATATATATATATAATATTAATATATTATATATAGTATATATATATTATATTAATTATTATTATATAATATATATATATTTATATATATATATTATATTATATATAATATATATATTATTAATATATATATATATATCTAATATCTAGAACTCAATTCTTGTTTTTCAAGACTTCAAAAATTTTAATTCTATATTATTTAAATTAGACTTAGTCACTATGTCAATAATTACTATTGGTTTTCTGCCTTGAAATTATGATATGCTTGTGACATAAATATATTTTTATAATATATTCAATACTTTTCACATTTTTTGAGAGTGTCCTTTATATTCTTTCTCTGATTTATTCTTTTGGATTATATATCTACTAATTTACAGCTTTTGTTGACATTCACCAATAATTATTAATCCTTAGAAAATCATAAATAAATTGGTCAGGTATCTCTCTAGTTTATTCCTCATTATTAATCCCTAACTATACTCTTTCTGTACTTTTTATATATTGTTTTCTATATCATGTTATATATATATATAAATAACTATTATATCATTTTCAATATTTGTGGCTATTTATAAATTTCACCTTACTTATAACCTTATTTATTTAGCTTTTCACTACTCTACCAAAATATATAGAGATATTAAGTTATTAGGGAAAGAATTCCTTTGAGTGATAATCTTAATATCTTATTTTTTTATATATAATATCACTAGAAGTAGCAAAGATAACATATGCGATTATTTGTTTAAGATAAGATATAATATTCGACTAAACAATATCTTGAGCTCGAGGTCTCCAAATGAGTAAACTTAACCATTACAACTTACCAAATTATAATTGCTAATATTTATTTAGTCTCAATCTCATATATTTAGTATTATCGTTTTTTCTTGTGATATATATCATTATTTTTAGATTTTGAGAGACTCTCTTATTGTGTATTTTCATACTCTATTATAAGA
The DNA here is from genome assembly GCA_015478945.1 of Trachelipus rathkii. Classification (NCBI taxonomy): domain Eukaryota; kingdom Metazoa; phylum Arthropoda; class Malacostraca; order Isopoda; family Trachelipodidae; genus Trachelipus; species Trachelipus rathkii. The sequence goes on from JABUQX010053119.1 coordinate 31,510, forward strand.
TAACTAATAGAATTTTTCTCATATGTGAGATTAAATTGTGATTTCACAGGTGGTACTATTCGAGAATATTCTGTCTACTTATAATTCTATAATCATTTTTTAGGTGTATCCGTTGTACTAACACAATTAGGCATAAATTTCAATATTTCTCATGTTTTTAGGAACTTTTTGTCGTGTAATCTCTTCTAGTTGAGAGGATTGGCAATCTTCAGACAGTTCGTTTCCTTAGAATTATTTAATTGATCGATTCTCATAAGTTTAATCTTTATTCTCGAATTGAATTGATTTTCTACGATTCCCTTTCTGGTAGACGAATGAGGAATTTAGTCTTTCTCTGATGACCGACATGCGGGTTCGGGTTGGCGGACTCGGCTGCGTGCTCAGCTATTCATTCTTATTTATACATGAGTGGCGCGTGTGTGCCAGTCGTTTTTCTGTTGTGACGTAGTCAGATGGGCTTGTGCTGATGGAGTTGACTGCGGTGGGAGGTTGTGGTCGGTGAGCTGAGGCTGTCTGGCTGCTCTGGTCTCTTCAGAGTTTTTCAATCGGGGCTCTCGCAGTGTTGGATTTCTCACGTAGATAGTACATGTGGCGAACAAATCTCATCATATGAAAAGGAATTTCTTTTAAAATGTCAGAGAAATATGATAGAACGGGTGGATTTATTAAAAGGGTCACAATACAAATCTGCATTTGCTTTGAAATTTATAAACAATTGCGGTGATACATTCGGGAAAATAGATGAGGGTATAGTGCAGGCTCGTTATGAATAGACCAATCCTTTGATCTGGGTTGTCTGCGGTGCAGTGGACCGAATGCTCTGAAGAATGAGATAAAGTTTGAATTGTTTACTACGGTGTTGAGGTTAATTATTGACAAGGCAATTTAAGGTCATAAAACTAAATATAAGAGTATGATCCCTTTTAAAAATATTCTGAATTTTAGGGCACGAAGCATAATAAATCATTAATATTTGCGAGAAATTATTAAAAAATAGAATTTATGAGAATAAATAATTATAACGGTGTATCTAACTCTAGGGTATATCTACCATAAATAAGGCACTTAAATATATATCCGAAATATAAAATATATTTTAAATGATAATTATAAAATATACTTCAAATATAGTATAATTAAGTATCCAATGAGTATTACATTGTATCGAAAAAAAACAGCACTCATAATAGTTTTTAAAGCTATATTAATCATCTGATAAGATTTATAATAATTCTCCATGTTTGAGATGGAGAAAATTTATTATGTGCGTAGTATGTAGAATTATAATCATTTAAGCATTTGAAAATTACTTTTCAAGTGACCATTTGATGTCTTATTGACTAATTATTCTCACGGGTGATATTAAATTTCCCAGTTAGTGGAGTGGATATTATTATGTATAGGATTCATATATATAGGTGTTAGGGAGATATGGAGCAGTCTGGATGAGAGTGATATTATATATATATATATAAGGTAATTCAATAAATAATAGTCAGAGAGTGAGTGGAGAGGTGAGTAGCTTGATAAAAGCAGGAAGTATATTATATACTCGTAGTAAACTTTACCACATTTTTTCAAGTTAGAATTTAAATAAGAGTATAAATTAATCGCCTACACAAGTGGAAGTGACATAGTTATCATGTCACATTGGAATATAATGATAAGACTTAGTGAGTGATACTAATATAAACAATAAGGAGCTGATTTTGAGTGAATATCATAATTCTTAATGAGAGCCATAATTAGATCATATATACATATCTATGAATAGCATGATCGTGAAGACAGACAGTATTTATATTACTTCTCACATAGAAAGATTTGTCAGCGAGTATTATAATATATATATACTATATATATATATATATATATATAATATAAATTATAGATAAATACTAAGATATTGATTAGACATTGAGAAAATTTTGAGTTCTGTTATATCAGATAATGATATATACTGTAATGTGAGATGCTTACTTCCAGTAATATGAACGAATAAGAATAACTGATATAGTTTTATGGAATTATATTTAAAGGAACGTTACCATTATATAGTTTTCCTCAATAACCTCACTAGTTATAGTGATAAATATATATATATAATTAACTCACTACTTATAATATAACATATAATATATATATAATATATATTATATTATATAATAGATATATATAGAATATATATATATAATATCTTTTTATATTAACACATTGTAAAGTTTATAACTAAATAAAACTGTTATTTATTTCAATTTTTAAAGGTTATCTAATTTAAATAAATAAAATCACTTCAAAATATTAAATAAATTATTTATATTGTTATATAATATTATATAATACCCTCATGTTATATATAAATACCTGTTATATATAAATAGTTGTGATTCAGTATATTCAAATAATTAGTCTGAGAATGTTACTGTAGTAATTGGAATGGTAAAACAATATTATATATACCAATATCAAAATAAGTATATCTATTCAAATATCTGGAGTAGAAAAATGATGGCTGGTGGTAACAATGTGATGGTCTAATAGTATATAGAATACGGAAATGAACTATTCATACCACACTTAAGAACATTCACAGGAGACTCTCCATCTGCAAACCTAACTCCTTATTTTATAACCTGATTTTCACTCACTAAATTGCATTTATCAAATATGAAGTGTAGTACTTTATTCTTAATTAATTATATTTTCCTTTCCCACCATCTGATGCTTTTAGATTTTAATGAAAACTTCTATGCAAAAAATAGTTTTTATTTAAAATCTCTTTATCGAATCAAAAAACTCAGAATGATTTCTATTGTCTTGTATTTATTACATCTCAAGTTTTACGAAACTATTTAAATAAAAAGTTTGAATCTTTCGTAACTTCTCATTAAGTTTTTAATGATCTCCGAAACCGAATCATCATAAACTGATCTACATATTGATTTTTTAAGTCTGAAAATATCTGATGGGGGAAAATATTTTACTAATAAGTCGTGAGATATTTTTACACTAATCTATAGATCCGTATCATGATGCTTGATTATTAGTTATGTGAGAATAATAATAACAGGAAAAAGCACTTAAGACAGTATCTTAAATATGCAAGAAAACTTGAATACTAAATTAAACTACAGGAAGCATGCAAACATATATATATAATATATATATATATAATATATTATATAATAATATATATTATATATTATATATATATATATATATATAATATAATATAATATTATATATCTATATAATTAATATATATTATAATATTATATATATATATATATATTATATATAATTATATATATATATATATATATTATATATATATATATATAATATATTATATATTAATATACTTATATTATATATATAATATAATATATTAATTATATATATATAATATATATATATTAATTTATATATATATATATATATTAATACAGTAATATATATATATATATATAATATATATATTTATAATAATTATATAATCATTATATATTTTATGAGTATTATATATATATTATATAATATATATATAATATAATATATTATATAAATTATAATATATATATAATATATATTAATATATATATAATATACAGTATATATAAATTTATATTTATATATATATTTACTGTTATATATATATATATAATATATATATAATTATAATATTATATAATATTATATATATAATTAATATAATTATAATATTAATATATAAATAAATATATATATACATGTATATATTATATATATATATTTATAATATATTATAATATATAATATATATTATTAATATATAATTATAATATATATAATATATATATATATATATATATATTATAATATACTATATTAATATATATAATATATATTATATTATATTAATCAATATATATATATATATTATATATATATATTTACTAATATATTAATATAATAATAACTATATAACAAT
>JABUQX010053120.1:5000-20000 GCA_015478945.1 Trachelipus rathkii
CATCTAATTCCACCCTGGACGATTCCGGCTCCCCTCCTCATTCTCCATCCCCTCTCAGATGTCCAATGTCTCTACCTGTCATTACTCATGATCGAGTACATGAGATACTAAGATCTATGAAAGTCCGGAAGGCCAGTGGCCCAGATATCATTCCTCCTCGTGTTTTGAGGGAGTGTGCTTCTTAGCTGGCGCCTGTCTCGTTCAACTCTACTCCCCATGCCCTATACTAATAATTTTCCTCCCCACTAGAAGCGCAATATGTTTAGCCAATCAAAAACGAAGGTAGCGCTTCTGATCCTCTAACTAATCGACCTGTTGCCCTTAACTTGTATTCTATCGTTAAAATCTTTGAAACTCTCGGGCTTAACTCTTGCATTTCCTCGATTCAAATATAAAATCTTCATTCCCTTCTTTCAGACGTCCAGTATGGCTTCCAGACGGTTCGGAATCAATCTGGTGATATCCTTATGCCTGAATCACACACGTCTGTCTCTGAAGGATCACCTGGGTGAGTCTTCGTAGTGGTACCCTTACATGTCTAAAAGCTTTTACAGGGTATGCGTTGCGTCGCACACTACTCGCATATGGCACATAGGCCTTCCTTGGATTTCTCCTATCGCTTTGCTTACTCTTGTCTAGTTTTCTTTCAGATCGTTCATTTCAGAGCTCTTGTTGATGCACAAACCTTTAGTACCTTTCTTATTAAATTGTGGTGTTTCCCTCAGGTTCTGTTTTGATCCCAACTTTATTCCTACTTTTTATCAACGATTCTTCTTAGCTGCACTTCTAACTCTGTTCATTCTTGACTCTAAAGCAGGATGACTCAACTCGTATACGCATTCTTTCACAACATTTAATTGTGGCTACTCCTCGTTGTATCTAGAGTTTTTGCCCCTCTCGTCTACAGCTTTCTGATTCAATTCTTGCCAATTTGGTCGGAATTTCTCAGTGGGGTAACCGTAATCTTGTTGAAGTTCAACTCTTTGAAAACTCAACTTCTTCATATTCCTCTCTAAAATACCTCCCAACTTACTATCCATTTGACGGCTCTAATTGTCTTACCCGTAAGCAAAGCATAAAAACTCTAAAGGACTAAACATAAACAGTGAATTGTCTTGGAGACCCCATATCACATCGGTTGCTAAAATGGCCTCTAAGAAGCTGGGAATTCTGTTCAGATTGCGTGAATTTTTTTTCTTCACTCAGATACTCCAGTTATATAAAGGTTTTATTCGCCCCTGTATGCCTGTTCCACATTTGGGGTGGATCCGGTCCCACCCTCCTTTTGGATAGAGTTGGAGCTAAGGTAAAGAGGCTTATAAAGTCCTATTACTTCTACTCCCTTGATCCTCTGTCTCTGCGTCTGTGAGTGGTGCCCTATCTCTTTCTATAGGTATTACAACGGCAGTGCTCGAGAGAATTAACCTCTCGCATTCCTCAACCACTGCGTCCCCCTCGTAACACAAGAGGTTGTCTTGTTTTCTCATGAAATTGTGGTGAAATATTGAATCAAGATCGCTCGTTGTGGTAACCTCCTTCTTTCCGCCACATCTGTTTGTGGAACTCCTTGCCTTCCTCTATTTTCCCCGCAACATTCAATCTTCCTCTATTTAAGTTCCGCGTCTGCGCCCACCTGAAGGAATTGCGTTAGGTAAAGAGACAGGGTGGGTTTACTTTCCATTTATTTTATTATTTTTCTTTATGTAATTTTTTTTTATCTTTATTTATTTTATTTATTTATTTTTTTGCCCCCTCCGACTTAAAAGGGTTTTTATATATATATATTATATATATATATATATAATATATATATATATATATAATATAATATATATATAATAGTATATATTATATATATATAAATTTATATTATATAGTATATATATATATATATATAATATGTATATATATAGTTATATATATATATATATATATATAATATATAGGCACTTTCCCTTTAAAAGGATGTTACATAAAAATGTTACATATCGAAATATCGCTGAACCCTAATCGTCTAATCATACACTGTGACGTGTTAAGTTAAACTCCAATAGGAGAAGAGAAAAAGTTGCCACATGTTGCTTTTTTATATCATGTTAATTTTTAAATGTTTAATTTTGTTCTTTCATTTTTTTTTAATTTATTTTATTAAGGGGCTCGAGCCGACGGTGGGACAGAGGGGGGGACGAAGTCCCCCCCGTCGTCCCCCGCTGAGGCCGAGAGACCCTGACTCTTTGACATCTTGGCGGATTTAATCTTGGGTATTCCTTTACTTTAAAAATCAAAAAAACTTATTGGCAACCTTGTCGCTCTATATTGCCTTGAAATAATCGAAAAAAAAATCGATTACAAAATCGCTCGTTCGATATATATCGGTTAACATCCTTTTAGCGAAAAGTCCCTAAATATATATATATATATATATATATATATATATATATATATATATATATATATATATATATATATATATATATATATATATATATATATATATATATATATATTAATTACATATAATAGATAGATGTATATTAAATTTATGTCTTTTATATATATATTTAATATATAATAATATATATATATATATATATATATATATATATTATATATAATTATATATATTATATTATATAAACATATAGATAATCGCTTATAAGTCGTTGTCTCTCTCGTGAATAAGTTTTGCGGAACGCCCATGTAATATATATACTATATATTTAAATATAATATATACATATAAAAATATATATATATTTAGATATATATATATAATATATATATATATATATATATATATATATATATATATATATATATAATATATATATATATATATATTGTTATTTTTATTTATTTATTTATTTTTTTCATAATTCTATGTTGAAAATAATTGGATTGAAAGTTTCCATGTCAAAATAGAAGTTGATAATAACACAATTGACTTCGAAATTTTGTTTAGTTTTTAAGAAAAGTTATGGTCAAAGAGATTGTATAAAAACTCATTGGTGGATAGGTATGTAATAGAGAGACATTGCTGAAATCGATTTTGTTGGTAATTTAAACTAAATAAAGAATAAAAACCATAGCCTAAAGATAAACCTATTTTATAATTTTTTTATATAGACTTAGCCTAGGGCCTAGGCTATACTATATTCAAGCTTGTTTTAAGATATTAATTTCTTTCTAGGCCTTAGTGATATTTAGTAAACTGTAGCTGGTGAAATAATTGGTACAAGTTGGACTACTGTTAGGCCTACCATAAAAAAAAAAAAAAAAAAAAAAAAAAAAAAAAAAAAATTATATATCCCTGGCCTAGGCTAAGCTAGATAAAAGCTTGTTCAAATTTTTAACTTGTTTTAAAGATATTAGTTTATTTCTTTTTAGGCTTTAGCAATACTTAAACTAGTTGTTAAAAATTTTAACTTGTTTTAAAGATATTAGTTTATTTCTTTTTAGGCTTTAACGATATTTAAACTGTAGTTGGTAAATTGTAGGTACAAGGTAGTAAAGTAGATAATAATTTAAAGTATGTATGCTCTGTGTGATAACTGTGGGACTGTGAGAGGTGAATATGTGAATAACTGCCCTGCTTGTGTTGTAAATGCAGAGAATGTGTTGCTAAGGAAGGAGATTGCAAGACTGAGTGAAAATATGAATGAATTGAAAGAAGTTGTATTTGAGTTGAGAAAGGAGGGAAGTGTCAAGAAAAAAGTTAGTAGGGATGTTGAGGCGAGGAGGGAGCAGGATATAGGGGTAGACAGGAACAGTGATTCACCTAGGCAGGAAGATGAGGGGGGAAAGGATAAAGTAGTTGAAAATAGGTCTGCAGATGAATATAGAGTTGTAGGAATTAGAAATAATTTAAAGATGAGGATCTCGAAAGTCAGTCAGCCTGTGACCTGCAGTAACAGGTTCGACTGTCTTCCAGATGGGGAGGGATCAGAGAGTGCCAATGGTAATGTTGAGTTTTCTAAAAGGAAGACTGATAAATTGCTAATTGGAGACTCTATGGTACGATACCTAGATAGGACTTTTCAAAGTAAGAATAAAAAGAAACGAATTGAGAGTATGTTATCCAGGTGCCAGAGTAATTGATATCGTGGATAGGATGATAGAGAGATTGATTCTACAAATGTTGATTAAGATGTGAAATTGTGCATGTGGGTACAAATGATTTAGGACATAGAAGGTCAGAAGAATAATAGCAGATTATAGGAGATTGATTCAGAAGATGAAGCTAGTGGAAGAGGGTGCATGATTTCTGGGATTTTTACCTAGGTTAGGTGCAGGTCAGGAATGGGGGAGTAAGGGCTTTAGGTGTTAATGAAAGGATTAGGAATTTATGTTTTTCAGAAAATAATAGGTTTTTGGATTTGTGGAGAGAATTTCTGGATAAAGATCTTTTTGCAGCAGATGGAGTTCACTTGAGTCGTAAAGGTGTTGGGCTTTTCAGCACCAGTTTGGAGACTTGTTTAGCAAAAAACTAGGTAAAGTTGGGGGGGATGGGCTAAATCTGGATACAAATAATAGCAATGGTAACGGTAATAGTGGTGATATAAATAAAACTAGTGTTACAGGCTCAAATAAGGATGATAGCAATAAAAATAACAGCATTTCGAGTATCAAATGTTTTTACACAAATGCTCATAGCCTTGGAAATAAAAAAGATGAGCTGATTAGTTATACCATAAATGAGAATCTACACGTTATTTGCATAACTAAGGCATGGGTTATTTAAGATTTATATGGAGACTCCTTTCAGGAATATGAAATAGACGGATATTCCCTTTATTAACAGCGTAGAGGAAAGAAAGGTGGAGTGTGGCACTTTATATTAAAAGCAAAATTCAATCTGTATTAATGACCGACTTTAAAACTAATCATGTATATTGATCGGTATGGGTAGATTATCTTATGTTTCAAATGAAAATCATATAGAATGGAAGCAATTTTATAGACCTCTCTGGCCAGAGTCAAGATTAGACTCAGAAAATATGTAAAAAGAAATTGGAGACAAGCGCATGACGTAAAGAAAATGGTATAGTCATAATGGGTGTTTTAATTTTTCCTGGCATTAAATGGGATTCCTTGTCTAATACGGACCATAGTAGTTCAGTATTTATAATTGGTTATACTAAGATAACTTTTGTGCAGATGGTGCCATGAACCCACAAACCAACGTTGCACTATTAGACTTAATATTTAACTAACGATGAAAGTATGGTGGGTGAGGTTAGAGTTGAGAAGATAGGGATTAGTGACCATAATATAATTAGTTTAATATGAATGTGATATCTGGGCCCAAATTGCAAGTTTATAAGGAAAGGATCTTAGATTTCCGAAATGGTGATTTTACCAAATTAAGAGACATGCTTAGTATAATTGACTGGGATAAAGAGTTTAAAGACCAAAACTGTTTTATAATGTGGGAACATTTTAAGCAAATTTTAATGAATATTCAGTCAGTATGTTTTAAAGAGTAACCCATTAGGGTGGCAAAGAGAAAACCTGTTTGGTGGAATAGAGAGATAAGATGAGAATTAACTGAAAGCGTAGATGTTTTAAAATATTCAAGGGTTGTAATAGGGAAGATGATTTAGAAATTATAGAAAAATAGAAACGAACTAACCATCGGAATAAGAAGGCAAAGATGAGAGGCAGAATTAATTTAGCAAAGGGAATAGTAATAAGAACCCGAGAAGTTTTTAGCTTTTATAAATTTAAAAGGAGAATAGGACAAATGGTCCAATTAAAATTGATGGAAATTTAGTGAGTTTCAGATAAGGAGTTTGGTCAAACATTTTTTCCATGTTATTTTGCTTCAGTGTACTGAGGAAAGATTAGATAATAGTTTGGAGACTAAAAGTTCTTGTATGCATGTCAAATTGACTTACAGAATTTGAATTTGACGTAAAAGATAATTAAACGTTTTATTAGACCATATTGATCCAGGTAAAGCTGCAGGCCCTGATGGTATACATGGTAGAATTCTGAAAGAGGGTAGTATCAGCATTGCAAAGGCACTGTATTTGATTTTCAAGCGATCTATAACATTTGGTGAGGTACCAGATGACTGGAAAACAGCATATGTTGTGCCTATTGTTCTAAGAAAGGTAGTAAGGAAGATTTGGGAAATTATAGGCCAGTTAGCTTAACATCTCTGTTTGTAAAGGTTCTGGAAAAGTTACTGAAAGTTCATTTAGAGAAATATTTAGAAGATAACAAGGTATTGTAAGACTCCCAGCACGGTTTCAGAGAAGGGTAGGTCATGTCAGACTAAACCTTTTAGAATTTATGAATACATTACTGAACTGCTTTGACCGAGGAGATCCAGTTGATATTGTATATTTAGACTTAGTAAAAGCTTTTTGATAAGGTCGCCCACATAAGGCTGATGAAAAAGTTATTGCAATGTGGTTTAGGTGGAGTGGTACATGGTTGGATTAAAAGGTGGTTGCAAAATAGAAAACAGTGTGTACAAATAAATGGAATAGATCATCATGGGAAATAGTGAAGATGTGGTGTCCCACAGGGCTCAGTGCTGGGGCCCCTCATATCCTCATATATATAAATGATTTAGACCAGGGAACTTAATGCAAGGTTTCTAAGTTTGCAGATGAAACTATAAAGGGGCCACCTCAGTTAGGAATAGTGAAGGATGCATACAAAGATTCAAAATGATCTTTGAATAAACTTCGTGGGTGTGGCAGATAAGTGCAATGAATTTTAATATAGTAAAAAGTGGTAAAAGGTTATTTCACACTACGGTTTCTCAAATAAAGGTTTTAACTAAACGATATGAATGGGGATTGGCTAGTCTGTGGACCAAGAAAAAGATTTAGATGTGATTATAAGCAGTAATTTGAAAGTAGCTAATCAGTTGGTTTTTGGGAAGCTAGAAATAAAGCTTAATAAGATGCTGGGCTTAATAAATCGCAATGTTGTTTAAAGAGCAAGGAAGTAATAATAAACTGTATAATAGCTATGTTAGGCAGTAATAGAGTATTGTGCAGACAAGTTTGGGCCCCTTATTAAAGCAAGAACCTAGATATGCTGGACAGGATGCAAAGTAGAGCAACAAGGATGATATCTGGGTTTGAGGGTAAGAGCTATGAGGAGAGGCTGAAGGAGTTAGGAATGTTTTCTGTAGAAAGGCGATTTCTCAGAGGGGACATGATACAAGTCTACAAAATATTTACATCTCTTGATATTACCAAGATAAATAAATTTTTCATATTAGAACATGGACAGGTGACCAAGAGGGCATAAATAAGAAAATTAGAAAGAAGAGCATGTGCCATCTTGGTAATAAGTAAAGCATGCATTCCAGTAAATTAGGGTTTTGTTAAATTTGGAAAATAGTCTGCCAGAGGAGGTTTGTTGAGTGTGACCTTCGATTGCAACATTTAAAAAAGGGTTAGATTCGTTTATTTGGATGGGTTGGGAATCATATAATATAATTGACAAAGCCAAATTGGCGGGTTTTTAGTTTCAGTATAGTTATAGTTAGATGGCATGTGTGACCATAACTTAGTTAGTTATGCATGTGGATGGTTTGGATATCATATTTATATAATCATTAGTTTGACTAAGCCAAATTGGTGGATTTGTATTTACAACAAATTGACAAGCCCTAGGGTGCTTTGTGGATTTGCAAGAGCATATTTATTGTGGGTTGACTGGGACAGTCTCGATAGGCCCGTGTGGCTTCTTTACTGTCTCTATATTCTTTATGTCTTTTATGTCTTTTATGTCTTTTATGTATTTTATGTGGGGGATTAATCACACTGTGACCAGTTGATTTTATTATTATTTATTATTAATTATTATATATTAATTATTATTATTATTATTATTATTATATTATTATTATTATTATTATATTTATTATATTATTATTATTATTATTATTATTTATTATTATTATTCTATTAATTATTATTATTATTATTAATATTATTATTACTATTACTATTAACTATTACTATTACTTTACTTTACCTATTACTATTACTATTACTATTACTATTACTATTACTATTGCTATTACTATTGCTATTGCTATTGCTATTGCTATTGCTATTGCTATTGCTATTGCTATTGCTATTTATTGCTATTATTATTATTATTATTAATTATTATTATTATTATTATTATTATTATTATTATTATTATTATTATTATTATTATTATTATTAATTAATTATTATTATTATTATTATTATTAATTATTTTTCTTTTTCTTTATTATTATTATTATTATTATTATTATTATTATTATTATTATTATTATTATTATTATTATTATTATTATTATTATTATTATTATTATTATTATTATTATTATTTATTATATTATTATTATTATGTAATTAATTATTATTATTATTATTATTATTATATTATTATTCATATTATTGTTATTATTATATTATTATTATTATATTATTATTATTATTATTAATTATTATTATGTTATTGTTATTGTTATTGTTATTGTTATTGTTATTGTTATTGTTATTGTTATTGTTATTGTTATTATTATTATTTTATTATTATTTTATTATTATTATTATTATTATTATTATTATTATTATTATTATTGTTATTATTATTATTATTATTATTATTATTATTATTATTATTATTATTATTATTATTATATAATTATTAGTTAACACACCACGGGCATATCCCCATTGAAGGAGGAGAGGAACTTGTCTAGGTAGTTGCTACCTAGGATCCAACGAGGGATCGAATTCTGCTTCAATACCTTGTGACTCAATCGCTCTACCGCCGAGCCAAGGTAATTGCGAATGAAAGTAAGTTACAAACTTTTCATATTCTTTCGTATTGTTTTTATATTGTTTCATATTGTATTACAGGACACTTTAACTATCTAAAATAGTGTGAAATTGAAAGGTGATTGATAAGAGTCACACAAACATAAACGACGTGAAAAGGAGAAGGAAAAAAAGAGTTAGTATGATAATCTTTGAAAAATGATTGAGTAGAAAGTAGTTTAAGATCATTAAATAAACACAATAAAGTAGTTATGGAAGCAAAATTAGTGAGAGTTTCTGATTAAATAAACAAATATTATTATTATTATTATTATTATTATTATTATTATTATTATTATTATTATTATTATTATTATTATTATTATTATTATTATTATTATTATTATTATTATTATTATTATTATTATTATTATTATTATTATTATTATTATTATTATTATTTATTATTATTATAATATTAATTTAATTACATATTTATAATTAAATGATTAATTTAATTAAATAATTAATAATTATAATTATAATTATAATATAATATAATTATAATTAATAATTATCGTTAAGAATTATTAAAATATTATATTTATTAATATTAGTATTTATTATAATTAATTATAAATTATTATTAAATTATTATAATTATTATTATAATTATAATTATAATTATAATTATTATTATAATTTATAAATTATTAATAATTATTATTATTATTATAATTATTTTTTATTATTTTATTATTTTTATAATTTTTATAATTTTTATTATTATTTTTATTATTATTTTTATTATTATTTTTATTATTATTTTTATTATTATTTTTATTATGTTTTTTATTAATTTATTTTTATTATTATTTTTATATTATTTTTATATTATTTTTATTATTATTTTTATTATTATTTTTATTATTATTTTTATTATTATTATTATTATTATTATTATTATTATTATTATTATTATTTATTATTTATTATTATTATTATTATTATTATTATTATTATTATTATTATTATTATTAATTATTATTTGAGAAAATATGGTGAAGAAAAAAAACATATGAAAGAACGAAAATTCTTCAGAAAAAGAATATAATTCTATCGTAGTTAAAGAAAACTAAAAAGTTTGAATGAGGTAGAGAGAGATAAAATAACGACTGAAAATGGAATATGTTTTTGGATGCTAAGCTAAAAATCCCTTTTTGTTTGAAAGTTTGGGAGTTTGAAAGTATTGACGGAATTTACAAGGAAATCAGGAAAATTCAAAACTATTGTTGTGGCTACTAAAAATTACCGTTATGGCTATTGAAAAAAGTTATGGCTACTGAAAATAGTTGTTGTGGCTACTAAAAATAATTGTTAAGGAATTGGGGGTGATTGTGCTAGAATTTATATTATTTGTTGTAGAAGATATTTTACCAAATACTTTAAGATATAAAGATATAAAGATATTAAAAATGGAGACAGTAAGAAGACACTTTACCTTCCATAACTGCTTCAGTGAAGCTTTTTAAACGTGTATTTCCAAATAAACAGATGGACTATTGCTTTGTTGAAACCTACCATCTAATAATAAATCTGCTTTATTATTACCATCTTCCCCCCCCCCCCTCTTTTTCTGGGGTATTTGAAGTGAACGTTCCTAATAATAATAAATTCAATTATTTGAAAGATATTTTTGTTATAATAATAATCAAATAATAATAATAAAAATAATTAAAAATAATAATAATAATAATAATAATAATAATAATAATAATAATAATAATAATAATAATAATAATAATAATAATAATAATAATAATAATAATAATAATAATAATAATAATAATAATATAATAATAAAATAATAATAATAATAATAATAAATAATAAATAATATAAACTAATACTAATAATAAATAAATTAATAATAATAACTAATACTAATAATCAATAAATTAATAATAATAATAAATAATAAAAAATAATTAATAATAATAATAATAATAATAATAATAATAATAATAATAATAATAATAATAATAATAATAATAATAATAATAATAATAATAATAAATAAATAAAAAAATAATTTTCCTGAAGTGTTTCCCCATTACCTTCATTATTTTTCTACTTTCTGCGTGGATTTGGGAAGTGGAAGGGGGATGAAGAGGACAGATTATGAGGATTATCCTCCTATAATGTCGTCGCTTCTCTTACTCGTAGTGAAGCAAATTGAATCTGTGAGTAGATAATTTGTTTTGAGCTTTTGTCCACAAACCTCTTAACAGTACGTCGTAACTGTTTATTTTCTAGTAACAAATAATGCTTTTAGACGGCTTTCCTCTCTCTCTCTCTCTCTCTCTCTCTCTCTCTCTCTCTCTCTCTCTCTCTCCTCTCTCTCTTTCTTCTCTTCTCCTCTCTGATCTCGTCTCTGGTCTCTCTCTCTCTTCAGGTTTATCACTTTTATTAAAGTTCTTGTTCGATATTCGCTTTCCTATGAGCATTGAGACTCTTTCATAAAATAGAGTATAATTAATTTCTCCTTTCGTCTGAGAAGTAGGAGTGCTGAGCTTGTAAACTTTTTTAGTTGGCTCCAGCTTCGGCTCAATTATTTTAAAATACCCAACTTGCGTTCCAGCATTTTTAAATTACTCGGCTCCACCTCTTAATCCATTCCGTGGCACAATCAGTAGAGCGACATAGTCGCATTGCAGGTGCCCGGATTCGATCATTAGTCTGGAACCCAGGTAGAAATTACCTAGAGAAATTACCCTCCTTGAATAGGGTTATGCACGTGAGGTGTGAACTTACCCAATTCTATTTCTCCGGTTCCACACAAAGCTTTTGTGCCCCGCGGTCCTGCTCCAAGTTCGCAAACCTGATGAGGAATAATGAATGGGCCAGTCTGGTTAGATTTTTAATGAGCCTTAAATTTTAGTTTGGTTTCCCAAAGAACAATAGTACACCAAAGACTGGGGTACAGTTGGCGTCATTGTCACTTCACCAATCTGCTGCTGTTATATATATATATATATATATATATATATATTATATATATATATATATATGTAAGTAAATACATATAAATATGGTTTGCTAGTAACTAGATATAAATTATTATATATATAGTATATATTATTTATTGTCTAAATATATATATATATATATATATATATATATATATATATATATATATATATATATATATATATATATATATATATATATATATATATATATATATATATATATATATATATATATATATTAATACACAAACTTTACAGTATATGATTGGTTTACTAAGAGCTTCCAAATAAATCAATCAGAAAGTTCATATTTTAGCAAGCCACAATATATGTCACGCCTTGTAGCCGTTGACTGGTAAATTGGCAATGACGCCAAATAACAGTTGACCAGAGAATTGGCAATAATGCCAAATATTAGTCGTTGCCCTGTGAGTTACCAATGACACCAAACGTTAGTCATTGATTTGTAAATTGGCAATGACGTATAATATTAGCGGTTGACCGTTGAATTGGCAACGACGCTAAATATTAGCCGTTGACCGGTGAATTGGCAACTACGCCAAATATTAGTTCAATGACTGGTGAATTGGCAATGACGCTAATATATTAGCCGTTAACCGGTGAATTGGCAATGATGCCAAATATTGGTCAATGACCGATGAAATGACGATGACATCAAATATTAACCGTTGACCGATGAATTGGAAATGACGCCAAATATTAAACGTTGATCGGTGAATTAGAAATGACTTTAAATATTAGTCATTGACCGGTGAATTGACGATGACGCTAAAAATTAGCCATTGACCGGTGAATTATAAATGACCCTTATATTATAGGTTGACCGGTGAATTAGCAATGACGTTAAATATTAGTCATTAACCGGTGAATTGGCAATGACGAAAAATACTAATCATTTACTGGTGAATTGGCAATGATGTGAAATATTGGACTTTACCGGTGTATCGGCAATGACGCCAAATATTAGTCAGTGACCGTAAAATTGACAATGATGTCAAATAATAGCCGTTGACCGGTGAATTAGCAATGAGGCCAATTATTACCGTTGACCGATGAATTGGCAATGACGTCAAATATTAATCATTGTCTGGTGAATTGGCAATGACGCCAAATATTAGCTGTTGACTGGTAAATTGGTAATGACGCGAAATTTTAGTCACTAACCGGTGAATTGGGAATGACGCCAAATGTTATAGTCATTGACCAATGAATTATCAATGGAGCCAAATATTAGTCATTAACCGGTGAATTGGCAATGATTCGAAATATTAGCCTTTGACCAGTAAAATGGAAATATCGGCAAATATTAGTCATTGACTGGTGAATTGGAAATGACGCCAATAATTAGCCTTTGACCTGTGAATTGGCAATGACGCCATTTTACATTGATTCTTTACTTCTTGCATCATGCGTATTGTTTTAAAGTTATCAGTTTGGTGTTTAGTGTTTTATTGGATATTCATGCTTCCAAATCAGAGTTTCTTGATCGGGAGGTTAAAACTATTTTTTATATATTTATAAAATTAGGATAATCCCTTTCGTTTATCACTTGGGGATTAAAAGGGAAAAGAGAAGATTTTATTCTGATACTAGAAGGAGAGAGGATGAGTCTTTTAGAAGAAAATATTAACAGTTTCTTATTGAGATTATGTATGGGCTGCAATTTGTTTAACCTTACAAATCTGCTTGTCTCTTACATAGCATAGTAAAATACTTAGTCTTTTAATAAAGAAAATCTACCCCTTCCCCCTACCCCTCTGAAATTTGAGGGAGATATGATTCTACTACAAATAGTGTGATAGCAGTTATGTGGGCGAAGCAGTGAATACGTGATACTTTGAATTTCTTAGCGCAAGGATTACGCTTCGAACAGGTAAATTAATTTAATCTGAGGCATCTTTTATATTTTTTCTGAATTTAACACTAAAATAAACTAAGGAAAGGCAAAAGTTACTTTAAGAGACATGTCAGCGTTTCACAATCTATTTGCTGAAACAGTCGCTAATTGACACAAGTTAGGTATCTACAGAGGCGTGCCCATCCCGTTGGAATGTAGGATCATGGCTGGCTTGACCCACAGGTGAGCTAATATCAATTTTGTATTTCAAATCTACCAATTTATTGAATACAGAATTTTGGCAAATTTCAATAGCATACATAGTTCTTATTGAAAGAAGTAATATATAATAACTCAAAATATTAGCTTGAACACCACACACACACATATATATATACTATATATATATATATATATATATAATAATATATATATATATATATATATAAATATATTATATATATATATATATATATGTATATATATTATAATGATAATAACATATTCGATTCCGTTTACTTGTAGATTCGAATGTATGCCCGATCTCAAGTTCGGCCGGTGAAATTTCTACTGTAAAAGAAACCCTGTCTCTAATCTAAACGTCTGTCAATTAGACTCTTAAGGTCTCTCTTTGTGAATTGTTTGCTTCTATCCTTGTCTCTTTGTCTAGTGGTACTGTCATTCCTTTCTTGCATTGGAAACTTGGAGTTTGGAACTGAACCAGGGTTCTATGTTTTTAAGCCGATTATAATGTTCCTATTTAAACTCGAATTTTGCTTTAGATCTATTTAGTTTTAAAAATTATCTTCTACGTACTTGTCTATAAAATATATATATATATAATATATTATATATATATATATATAAATTAATATATTATATATATATATATATATATATATATATATATATATAATATATATTTTAATAATTTTTTTTTACAGAGATAAACACGTCACTCACGGGCAGAGCCCCTTTCAAGGAGGGAGTGTACTCATTTAACGTCCGAGCAGGACAGAGCCAAGCCCAAGGAGAGAATAGCTCAACTTTCCCCACCCGACCAGTTGCAACCCTGGACCCCTCGAATTTGTTTGGCGAGTGCTTGTAACTGAGCTATCGGGCGGTATTTATATAACCCTAAATATAAAATACATTAAAAAAACTATATATATATAATATAGTAATTATATATATAATATATAATAGATATAGGTTATACATATATATATATATATATATATATATACCGTGTATATATATATATATATCAGTGATGGGCGAATCCGGCAACTTTTGGATTCGAATCCGAATCCGTGTGTGTGGA
>JABUQX010053121.1:0-30788 GCA_015478945.1 Trachelipus rathkii
ATAAGTCAGTTGAAGGTGAACAATATGAAATTGAGTAAATCTGAACGTAAATGAAGGAAACGTTTGTTATTAGTGCAAGAGAAGTATGTGGATGTGCTAAAGTAAGAATGTGAATGATGGAATGAGGAGTGATACAAGTAAAATAAAAAAAATGTATGCATACTTGAAAGTACCCATAGCTAATAATGAAGTTTCGAAGGAAAGGTGTATGGAAATATTTAGGGAGGAAAAGAGGAAAACAAAAGGTTGCATACATAGGAGAAAAAGGAAGTAAATGAACAGTTTGGGGACCTACAAGGGAATAGGAAGCTCTTCTGGAAAGAAGTTAAGAAAGAGAGTAAAGGGAATCTTCATAAAATAATGAATAGGGATGATACTTTCGTAACTGATGAGAGAGACTTGAGAGTGTGGAGGAAACACTTCGAAAATCTGCTTAACATCGTTAC
The DNA here is from genome assembly GCA_015478945.1 of Trachelipus rathkii. Taxonomy (NCBI): domain Eukaryota; kingdom Metazoa; phylum Arthropoda; class Malacostraca; order Isopoda; family Trachelipodidae; genus Trachelipus; species Trachelipus rathkii. Next base: position 447 of record JABUQX010053121.1, read on the forward strand.
TGATGAAGAGGTTATAGTGAATGTGTGTGGGTTTGATGGTGCAAGAAGTAGTACGTATTTTGATGCTTGGGTAATAGCTAGAATGAGAATGGTAAATCAGCAGACATAAATGAAATGCTGGTGCAATGATCAAGAATTGAGGTGAGATTGGGATTGACTGGATATGGAAATTATATAACAAAGAGTTTGTGGAGGGTGTAGTTCTGAAGGACTGGAAGAGAGCAGGGCAACAACATATACAATATATTATACATATGCATATAGCATATTTGTACAACATACACCTTATAAGGGACTATAGAAGCTATAGGAAAGAATTAGTCTCATTACTCACTTTATCTTGAAGGAAGAATAACTATAGCCCTTATGATACTTATCTCATAATATAATAACCTATAAAATATTAGAAGTATAATATTATAAATAGTATTTAAAATCTAATAAATGAGAAATGCAGTATATATAAAATTTAATGCTTCACTATGATTAAAGATTCAATATGAATTAGAATAAAAAAACCACTAATGTAATACCGACTCTCTTAAATAATATATAAAGTTAAATATTATTATATCTCATCGCGAGCCCATCAATTTTAAGTCTAGCACTTCGGTGTCTACTTATCAGTTTTAAAAAGTTGTTTACTATGGAGGACATAGTGTAGTTTGGAGAGTATATATATGAAAATGGCCCCACATAGGACTCTCATTAACGCAGAGTATGAGTAGAGCTTCTCATGTAGATTTGATAATAAGTAAATACAATGATTCACATAAAAGACCAGAGTAAGATAGATAAAATTATGAGATACTAGCCGGCAATTATCTTTCAAATGCATGGCACAAATAGGAAAACCCTTAATTCTAAGTCTCTTGAAGCATCTGTTACAGCAGAATATAGAAAGAATTATCACCTAAAGCTGAATAGAGAATTAATAATGATAAATCAATATTATAAGAGTGTATTGAGGAATTAGTCATAAATTATCCCTAAAAACATCTACAGCATATGAGATAAAAATGAACTAAAAATAGTATATCTTGGATGAGAAAACATCCATTCTGCCTAGTAGTCTCTGGTGAATGTAAATATTTGAAAAAAAAATGGTCTTGCGCGCATATATAGGTAACTTCAACGAGAATAACAGCATCTAATCAATGGATAGCAGTTCAGTGCGGGACAAAGGAATTTCGAGTCATAGATTTTAATTAATAAGGTTGTCTCCTTTATAGAATAGAAAGCACAAAAAAGACTTCAGATATAAGGAGCTCTATTCTAATATTGCAACTTTCTTCAGGAACTGAAAGTTAAGGTTGCATAACGCCTATCATCAATCATATATGAATAGACGCTCCCAAAGAAAATACAAGGGACACAGTAAGTTTACACCCCGTATTTATTTTTAGGATATTCTAATAAATATATAGTACTTAATAAATGACTAGGGAATCCCTATAGGTGACGAAAATCATTAAGATATTGAAGAAGCACATAATATTGCTTGAGACTTATTTAAATGAGGAAGACTGAAATATATGACAGAATGCTTTAATATATTCTGTAAAAGAATATTTTATTATTCTAATCTGTTTTTCCTCCTACTATAATATAACCTATATCATACGATCTCAACTATACTCTTTAATATATTTCTCGAGACATGTAATAGAACATATTCAACTCTCTTTTATAGAACTTATCACGGCCAATTGACACTTCACAATAAATAGAACTAAAAGTGGATATAAACATCGCATACTAGTAAATTTCAAAGAAAACATGTCTAACTATATTTATCATAGACTCTTTACTATAATATTGCGAATAGTATTAGAGTGTATGAGCACATATTTAGTATATTCCTTCTTTGGCGCTAATCTAATATAATGACTTTATATATACCTCTTTATTTAAAGTTATTCTAGTTATAGGGATAATATAATTTAATAACGTACTATAACCGTATTTATGACATATGCTTAGTTGTTTGGGTTGACTACGATAGTTAGCTAATATAAATGTTTAGAGCTTTATGTCCAAAGTAGGTATATTATGTACTATTATTTAGTATCTTCACCTATAACAAATAGGTATCAGAAGCGTAGGTTAGTATGACGTTCTAGAATAGAGCTACTATATTAATAGACTAATATATTATTTTGTTATGTGTTGAGACAAATCTGATACAGAGGATGGTTTATGAATATATAGTTGGAATGTATGATTAAGGATAATGCACCTATAATGAGAAGTAGGAAGGATTTTTTAAAACTGGGTCTTCATTACTAAAGTAAGCTAGGTTGTATTGAAAATTTATTAGAAGGTTATATATTCAATATATTTATAGGGTAAATTGGTATATACGTAACATACAAGCGTGAAAATATTCCATTTCTATACTATTAAGGTATAATAATAAGTTTGATTTAGTATTATTTATTTCTTAAATATAATATATATATAGGCTTAATATCACTAATTATATATATATATATATTATATTAACCTATAAATCAATGTTTATTTAATACTTACATTTATATATATATATAAAATATAATATATATATATATATATATATATATATATATATTATATATATAGTATATATATATATAATATATATATATAATATATATAATATTATATATAATATATATATAATATATATATATATATATAAATATATATCACTATTCTACTTTATTTTAGTGTAGTAATAGATACTTAGGTAAGTAGTATTATCATTATATATATATTGTATATATATAATATAGTAGAGCTTTTGAGAAATAAGTAATTAATTCGCACTTAATGATATATATAGGTAAAGTATATATTATTATTTATTATATAGGTTAAATCTATAATATTATATATATATACCTATAAGAATATAATATATATATAAACTTTATATAATCTTTATCTAATATATCTTTCATATATTCATCTTTATACTTATAAATGAAGAAGACAGGATATAATATTTTGAAATTATTATAAAGTTAAAATTACTTTAGCTACAAGTTATTTTAGGAAGTTTTTTTCTCATGAATCAAGAGGAAAAGATAACTAAGCATATAATAGTAAATGCATATATAAAAAATTGAAATTATAATAAGATCATTATATAATATAGAATAAAGTAATATTTTCATTAAGAGATTTAAATATTAAAAGAAATTAGGTATAATATATATTAGTATATATTACATAATTATAACACTTACAGTGATAGAATATATATATATAAAAACATGATATATATATATATACATAGTAAGAATATTTAATATATGAATATATATATAGGTACTAGCATATAGTATGAATATAATAGATACCTATTATACATATATATATATAATAACATATACTTATATAATAGTAATAATATTAGAATTAATAAATATAAGGCATATATATAGTATATTATATACTTTCAATTTTTTATTATCTATTATTATTTATTATTATTATTATATTATTATTATTATATTATTTTATTATTATATAGAGAATAAAAATAAAAGCCTATATAATTATTTCATTATTAATTATATAACAGAGATTTTAATTAAAAAATAATAAAAATCTTTATATATTAATTATATATGAAAATAATAGCCACTTATATAAATATACTATTATTCAGTAAGATTATATTAATGTATATAATAGTACGGTCTCAATAAATATGAAGAAGCCTATTAATCATAACATACGATGTAATTTATAAATTAATAGATATATATAAATATATAGTATGTATGTATGTATTATTACATCTTATGGTATAATATATAATAGTATATACTACCTATACAGAAGAGTATTTAATTTACTATATAAGGCTTCATTGAAGAAGCCTCATTTATAACTAATATATGAGAGTATTATTATATTTAATACTATTATAATCATATAAAGGCTCGTATAATTAGTAAAAGATAATACCTATATACAAAGATAGTAATTATTATTATAAAATCTATATATAAAAGGTTCATTAGAGAAGTCTACAAAGGTAGAAATAAATAAAATTTCTGTTGTTCTTCGCAACCTTCCTAAAATTCACAACTTTCCTCCAGTAGAGGAAGGACCTTTAATAGCAGAAGAAGAAAATAGACGTTCAATTGCTATTAATAGAAGAAACAATGACACCTGCTCAATCTTATGGTTATTTGAAAGTCAGACCTGAGAATAAAAGAGATTTGGAACTGGAAAAGAAAGTTTAATAACACCTGCTTTTCCTTAGGCCATTATATTTCGCAACTCTGTGCCCAGTTTAGAAACAGATGAGTTATATTGAGTTTATATTAATCTAAGTGACAAACCTTTTTATTTCAGAAGAAATAAAACATAGGTAATATATGTCATCTATAATATAGTATATATATACGATTTTTATTATAAACGATACTTATATTTTAAATATCTATATGTATATATAATAGTAAAGTAATATAATATAAAATATATATATCAATATATAATAAAATATGCTATTTTATTTATATATAGTACATATATACTATTATTATATAATATATATATAGGTAATCTATATATATATATAATTATATATACAATAAGTACCAGTCATTAGGTAGTATATATTCCCTATATAATACTATGGTATATAGGTATAAATATAATATAATCATGTCATAACAATATAAATAAGCTTATATATATATACTATAAAACATTAATATATATATATAAACATTGTGAGAAGAATATATTATTAGCAATTAACATAGAAGAGATTCTTTAATACTAACGAATTATACTATTAATTAAAATACTAGGCCTGATATCAATTGGATATTTGTATAACAAGGTAACCTATATTAGCTTCTATTTTCAGAAATACTATATACAAAATGCGAAAACTAGCATTTAATACTACTCATATAAATGTGTTAATGCGTATACAAATTTATTTATTGTAATATTTAGTTTTCTATATATTATATAATTTTGGATAAGGCTCAGACTCTCAAGGATGTTATTATATATATATATATATATATAGTAAATAATATATATATATCTCTTATATAATATGATAATTAATATTAGATTAGAATGCATATAAAGATAATCCTACTAGTAATATTAGCATAAATATACTAATACATTTTTATGAATATATGTATATTAATATGAAATTAATATTTTATTAATTGAATTATTATTATACATTATTTAATCTTATTATTATTATTATTATTATTATTCATTATTTATCATTATTAATTATTATTATTATAAAATTATTCTATTACATTATTATAATTATTATTATTATTATATTATTATTATTTTATATTAATCTCTTAATTATTAATTATTATTATTATTCAGAAATTATTATTATTATTATTATTGATTATTATCTAATTATTTAAGAATATAGAAATATTTTAGCAAGGAAGATCTTGAGACAAATATTATACTAAACTGATTTAATTGAGTATTTCTCTCAACTAGAATTGATTAAATGTTTCCCATGGGGCCAAAAGGACGAGAATGTTCCTTCAGAAGCCCATTTCTCTTCGTACAGGCAATTTTATTTTATTTTAAATTGCTATTTTAGTATCATTAAAAATATTATTTTTAAGAATAAAATATTTTTGATTTGAAATTGACTTCTTTTAAATTTAAGATACACACTTCGCTATCTATTTAAAAAGTGTAAGAGCTTTTAGATTTCACCTTTTTATATAACTTAGAGTTTCTTTATTTAAAATATTTGAAATGTTTATAATTTTCTCACGATTTTAAAAATAATTTTCTAATTAAATGCTGAAGTTTCGAGGTAAAAAACAGAGTAGCGGAAAGAGAAGAGAAAGGAAATATTAATAAAAAGGTGATTTTATTTTAACTTCACAAAAGCTGCTATCTTTTCTTAGTGATTATTAAATCATAAAAGAACAATCTTCGAAGTCAACCAAGAGATATTCTGAGAAATTCAAAGGGAAAATGTATATAGTTCATAATAACTAAAATGATGATTATATTTCTATAATAATAACTAATAATAATAATAATAATAATAATAATATAAATAATAATAATAATGAATAATTCTAAAAAATTTGCATGCAAAAAGACCTGTATAATTATGATAATAGGATTTACCTCGAACAAAAGTGCCACAAAAAATAATAATAATAAATATAATAGATAAATTAATATATCTAAATAAAATATAATCGATAGAATTTAATTCTTCCTTATATATATATATAATTATATATTACCAATACATGGGAATGTCTATATAATAATACTAATAATGATATAATTATATCATAGGTATATATATATAATATATAATACAATAATACCTATATATGATACTATTTCACTCTATTATGTAAATTTAATATATTTTATCCATATCAGATGTATATATACACTCATATTTATATATATATACCTATATATTATATATATATTATAATATATATATATATATATATATATATATATTATATATATATATATCTATGTACCATACTGTGCGTATTTACATGTGTGAGTAATGACGTGCATCTTACTGTTTATATATTGCTTCTACATAAATTAAAATAAGGCGCAATAACTGCCAGACAGTCTCTAAAGTTTCTCAAAAGAACTTTCAGTTTGAATCCACTCATTTTTGCCAAATTTCACTCAGGTCCTTCTGGTAGAAGTGCTGTCGTGGAAGAGAAGAAGAATCTTGGTAACTGTCTTGGAAAACTCCTGCGGAGTGACGTCAAGTGCTTTGATATCCTTCATAAATCAGATTTTTAATCTCTCCCATAGCAGTTGGATAGGATAATATGCTTTTCTTTCTTGCATTGTATTTAAGACGTTTTGCTTATTCTTGTTGTCTGCTCTATCATTACTTTTAAGAGGAATACATTTCAATTTGTACTTTCCTTTCTAAAACTTTAACCAAATATTTCCAAACACTCTCCTTTAACAATAAGATCGTAAATGTCCAAAAAGACTTAATGACCATCCACCTTTATCAGGGGCACAAATTTATAATAGTATATATATCCTATCTAAATATATATATATATATTATATATATATATAATATTATATATATATATATATATATATATAGTATATATATAGGTCTCTCCGAATATATGTACAAACTCGCAGGGTAGGCCCCTACCCACATTACGAACATTTTATAATAAATAAACATATATCGTATATATCGTATACGGCTTCGTTTATGTGTCACAGGCATCGTACCTTTAACGTGTAAAGTAAGAAGCGACGATAATCCGAAACATTTCTGTGACGTCCCAGCAATGAGGTAACGCATTCGATGTTTGGATAGTCAGCAGGTAGATTCGGACAATTCGTTACAGTGAGTCAGGTTATGTTTTTACGATAGGTATTAATTTGACAGTACTTGAATAAGTTAGTAGTACCTCGTAGGATTTACAAGTGGACCTACACGTCGTGGACTATTGTAAATTGTTATCTTATAGGTTTTATGTTGGTATCGTTCCGTGCCGGCGGTAGCAACACTAATACTGTTACACCTGTTACTACTGTAACATATGCATTCACACCATCAGTATTATAATGTATGGGCTAGCATATTATTACTTTGAATGATAATTATACCTATTACATACTAATCATTCATACAATTATTAGTATTTTTATAATTATTATTATCTTCATCATCATCATCATTCATTATTATTATTATTATTATATATTATATTCATGATATATATATTATTATTTAATTTATTATTATTTATTATTATTATTATTATTATTATTATTATTATTATTATTGTGCTTACTGCTATTGTTACTAGTATCGTGGTATGTAGTTGTACAGGTTTACAACACCGTCTTTGTAGTCGTGATATGCTAAACGCCCCTTTTACCACCCGGTGCGAAGTTCTTCAGAAGACGGAGCAGCTGCAGCGTGCGTTCCATTGCAACATAATCCGGATTAACCGACACCACATACGATTGGCGATTTGATTAAATACAGAAAGGACGGACAGACTGATTTTTTTTTTTCACTCTCTACTGGACTGTTTAGCAAATGCTTCAAAGAAACTTAGATCCTGGAATTGCAGCTCCTGCTACCTATATTTCAGTTGAAACGCCGGCCCCATGCACGTATAAGCGGCTATGGTCCTCGCCTGGCCTTTGTGTGATGAGTATGCATTGAGGTAACTGATATTTTTATTGTTTCTATTTATTATTATTTTATCTATCCAATCATATTTTCTGTATCCCTCATTGATAAGCGTTCCTGCCGTGAGTGTAACATTCTGTGAAAAAAGGAGTTTGGTTAAAGGAAAGCCATTGGAAAAGTAAGATGGGTTAGAATAAAGAGTAAGGTGATGATGATTGATTGAAGTAGAGTTCGAGTTGATAAAATCGAGTGAGCATGAGAAGCCGAATGTTATGAGCCGACTTTCGAGGTCGAAGAGAGGACAGCATACTTTAAAGAAAAGAGAGTGGAGAAAAGAGAATGTTACGCCACGATTCGTAAGAAAGGAATTAGAGAAGAAGAATAAGAAGCAACAAGAGCTTGCAAACCAGGTGCAATTACTTATTGAGGTTAGGCAGTGGAAGGAAGATTGCTTTCTAAGAGAATAATTTGAATTAGCCTCGCAAAAGACTTTTTTGGAAAAAAAAGTAATTAGATATAATAAAAATTTTAATAAAATTTAAAACAATGAATTAGATCTATTTTTATATAACGGAAGGAACAAACAATGTTAATTCTGGGTTTCTCATCTGTATAATATTCAACATTTTAAACGTAAATACTATGGACCAACACCATTTTAGGGAATTTGTATATCTTTATTGGTAAGAAGAAGGAACATTCGGCGGGATTTGGCTCATACTAGGTCAAGGAAGGAATTGGGACAAGCTACCGAGAGATAATAGTCCTGTTATTGTTTAGATCGGTTAGAATCTCGCTAGCCGCAAATAAGCTGGAGAGACTCCAACAAAGGTTTCGTCACTAGGTCGGAATGCATTGGAGGTAGTCGAGTTTATTCTCTTCTTGCTCCGTCTTGCTCAGACTTAAAAATTGAGGCAAACCCTTCCTAGATTAGGGCTCTGCCCGTAAGCGATTGGTGATAAATATAACAAAAAACAAAAGAAAAAAGAAAAAAAAAAAAGCACAAAAAGGCAGTATTTAAATATTTAGGGTTATATGTTGGATGAAAAGTTAAGGATGAAGCTGTCTGGAGCAATTAAATCCATGTGAGTGTAACAGGGACTAAAGTCCCTTTAGTGCCGCTAAAGGTTCTGCTGACTGTTTGTTACCGGGGTTAATGTTAGTGGAGTGAAGACTATGGTGTGGAATAAGCGGTTTGGTAAAAGAAGGTGCAATCTTTCGATGTTTGGGGGCATGATTGAAATGTGAAAAGAAAATGATTAATGAGAAGTGAACGTATTAGGGAGAAAGGGAGTTTGTGTGGTGTGAAGAAAAGCCGTAAATGAAATAATAAACGTGTATTGAAATTAAGGTGGTTTGGTTCATATGGAAAGGATGGGCGGTAGTGGTTGGTTAGCTGAATTCGTTAGTGGTGGAGTGTGCTGAGAGAAACGCAGACCGAAAAAAGTGAAATTGAGTTAGTAATGGAAGTCTGAAATGGAAAGGAAAGTAAGTTTGGAATAACGAGAAGAAAAGGTTGATAATAGTTAGTGAATGGTTGGGTTTTTGTTAAGGGGGTGTGGCCTGTGGGCCCAGGGGAGAATCCCCACATTGGACGAGAAATCCCACATTGAAAAACGTGAGGGTTCGTCGCAGTCTAGTGAGGTATAGGGTGGATTTTTTTTGACTGCGACGAGCTCTCACTTAAGGGTTAGGAGGGCTTTCCTTACAGCTGATGAAACCTCTACTTAATTATTATTATACTCTGTGTGTTACTCCCCATACCGCCACAAGATTCATGAGTGAGGAGAGAGGGAATGGATCAGAGAGAGAGAGATGAACATAGATAATATATTCGTATTAAATAACTAGTATTATACCAATATACATAAATATAGTATATTTGTTTATAAGTATATAAATGAATATAACATTATAATTTATTAATTATATATATATATATATATATAACATGTATCACTTGCATTAGAGTAATTTTTCTATATTACTATATATAGTTATATATATGCTATGTCCCCAAAAGGTAAGTGTACTGGATGTCGTATTTAACTATGTATTGACTTACCTGAAATTAAACAAGTTTATACGTATTCCTTTCGAAGTAATGACCCTTTTGGGATGGCGTTACATGCTCGGTTCCAATACGTATTCTTCCCTGTTCATTAGTAGGAAGTATTCCTGGAAAATCATTTAACGCTACTAAAGTGTGGTTAGTTACAGCGTGTTCTCAGCGGTATATATATTTTATGTTTTCCATCGCTTCCCAAAATGGTGGACCCTTATATAACTTCATTTTCCAACTGTATGGGGAGAGAAAGTAGAAATCGGAGCACGAAGTTAGATCTTGGCTACATGGAGGATGTGGAAGTACTGGAAGTACTTGAATGTGTTTTCTTCGCCAGAAATTATCTAATGAATTGTGGAGATGCTGACTGCGTAGTATAGATAGAGCCAGTTTAATATCCTGAGCTCGGGCAGCACCAATGTCATGCAATGTCTGTTCTGTTTCGCGTGCAATTCTCGTTTTTCGAAGTTCGTTCAAGACACTCTTTGTTAAAAGAACGTGATATAAGAAGTCTGTAACTGCAAGTTGAGATTAATGTTTCCATGTGAAAATACCACGGCTGTCGAAAAAAAACAATAATCCGTGTTTTCACTGGAACTTGCCTCATTACGTGCTTTCTTCGGACGAGGGAATTTTTTGTGTGGCATCGCACTATGCGTTTTGTTTCAAGGATTCGTACTCAAAACCATCGATTCATCGCCTGTTTCATTCAGATTTTTCTTCACAAAAAGTTTGTCGCTTTCTCATTCGGGAGTCTTTTCCTAAAGCTAAATATTGACCAATTTTGACCATGTAGTTCAGCTTTCTGCTCTCACAGACAAGTCTTTCGAGTACACTAGTCTTTGCACAAAGTTTTCCGCATGTGCAAATTTGTTCGTTTAATATTACTGTGAACTGCAATTTTAATCCAAACCAGTTTCTTTCATGCACACTCACACTCGCGCACTCGAGAACCGGCGGTCTCTCTCGACATTCAAATATGTTGCATAGACACACCTCGTTGCCACACTTTTTCATCGGTTTGATGACATGGAGAAGATATTAGGGGGTGGTTTGCCAACAACGGAGGTTCGTCTTTCAACATTTTCTCGTGCCTCTTTGAACCAGCTTTTGTGTTGCCATTTATAAAACCATACGTTCTCAGAATATGATACAGTGAGCATTTCGCTATAAACCGTTCGTTGAAACAGAGCACGCGAATCTCCAAGTTGGAAAAGATTTTTCTACTTTGCACACAGATTATTTGATGCGTACCTGCTGTAATATTTACTTGCTATCGCAGAGAATGACTGTAACTCGCAGGATAGAAACTACGCCACATAAGTCTAAAAGTGTATGTGCAAACAACGTAACAGGAGGTAGAGCCAGCAAGTGCAGCTATCACAGTAAAGCAGATAGTATACTGCACATACTAACTAGACTTTATAAATCTTTGTTAAGCAACTGGTATTAAGATTATTGTTAAGACTACTAGGTCAGCTAGCACTAACCGTCGAATATAGCGTCCCCGGAGAGGTAGTTACATTTTATCAAATCTTGTCATGGGATTATTCAGCAAACTTACTTTTGGGACAGCACATGGAGTATTTGTCTTCTATATCTATTATATAATATAACTATTACATATATAAATATATATAAATATATAGTTATCAATGATAATATACTAGTATGTTAATATTATGTGTTTAACTTATATACCCTCACAATCTATACTAATCTATTTAACTGATACATACAATATATATATATATATATATACTAATATACTAATGTAAATTTAGTATAATAAATAAATATAAAGAAACAATTTTTTCTCACTAAAATGTAAATTTAATTAGCCAATAATCTGGTATTGAAAACCGTTTATATCCGAAGTACCGATCATCAAAAGCAGGATAGCAGTATCTGACCTTTCGGGAATTACCCGCTGGATATCCAGCTCATCCCTAACATACTATATACTACGTTATATGGATATATAATCATTATATGTTATTGATTATAAACATACAGTTTATTATTATATATACTATATATATATATATATATAAACTATATATACTAACTTGTTTTTTATTAAAGTATTTAATTATATTAAGCTATTATATATGACGAGCACAAAAAAGATCAAAAAAACACACCAGTGCATAAAATCTGGTGTCCTTCCTTTCTTCCTTTCAATGCCTTTGAACATAAAGTTTTCTCCAATATAGATTTTTGTGCTCTAATAGAGTTGACTAAAACAAGGTATGCTCTAGTTGCACAGTAAAATTTTGTCTCTTTATAGAAACTCTGGTAAAGTACACCGGAATATACTCGGTGATAAAATTCAAAGAAGCAAACTTTTTATCATGCTTGCATATGACATTTTCTTTAAGGTGTCAGCCTGCATTTTGTAAATTGGGAGTTATTCCTGTTATTGAATACAAATTACAGTTTACACAAATATATATAATGTATTCTTTAACACTAATAGACACCGATTGCACTACATTCACTCTTTATCAGAGCTATTCAGTAAGGAACTATTGCTATTTATTACTAATTATTCTGTAGTGAGACTTTTATGTAACACCATTAATATTATTAATTATAACTAATATAATTTTTTTCTTGCTCCTTCTAGCTTCTTCTGATTTCACGCAAAGACATTGGAGGAGGTGCCTCTGCATAGAAAAAGAAAACTCGTACGAGAATATTGAACAAAGTCGAAAACGAGTACCAGCTTATTCAGCGCTGTAATTAATTAGTAAGTAAGTTCGTTTGCGCAAGATCCAGAAAATGTCTATCGAATGGAGGGTGACTCGGGACCTTCTGCGCGTTCCTTATATATTAAATGAGTCGTACAGTGTAAGGATTTAATGCTCAATTGCTCCATAGGTGGCTCCGGCAACATGATTATCCTTGACAACCACGCGCATTATATTCTCTCATCGCCACGTTTCCTCTTCGGTCTCAAGCGAAATCACATATTCTATTCTCTGCTAGATACTGTGTACTGGATCATGTCCATTTTTCTCGATCAATCCGTTCTCGCGATACGGTAGGAGTTCCAAAACAACTTCATTATCATTTCTAACATCAGCTTAATAACATAAACAACGAGAGAGTTATCCATTATACATTACCTAAAAGCACAAGTGTAAGCAAGCAGCATCTACATCATTATATCTATATTTTCATCCGTAGACGTTATAACAACTATTCTTCTTACAAAAGTAACAAGAAGGACACATTCAAGACACCATACCTCTCATAAACATAAGCTCCTTCCTCCTGATTATTCATCTTCTACCCCTAGCACATCCTAAGATTTGTCCAATCTGACTGCATGAACTTTAGATATATACTTTTATGATTATATATATTGTTATATATTATATTTATAGGTAACTAGCAACATTTATCATATATTATATAATAATATATATAAATTATATATTAATATAGTTAGTATAGTGAATGTGTGTATTTGATGGTGCAAGAAGGAAAATTAGGTATTTAGATGAGTCATTAGCAAGAGGAGTGTAATGTAGAGTGAGAAGTTTGAGTGAATGGTAAATTGCAGTTAATGAAATTACTTGGTGAAATGATCAAGACGGAGTTCGAGATGGTAGATGATTTTGATTTTGGGAAGATTAGTGTCAATATTCAATCGTTTATGAGCAGTAAAGTTTTCGAGTGATAGTCATGAAGCAAATAATTAGTAACCTTATATAAGCGTAAGGGAGATATAGGGGAACTGTAGGAATTATTGGGAATTAGTTTACTGAGTTTGTAAGGGAGATATACTGCTGGTACTTTTTAGTAGACTGGGGCCCATTCCAATGGTAGAATCTGAGGGATTGGAGAAAGAAGAAGGTGTCGAAAGATTGGTAAGGAGATTAAGGGGAATGTAGGAATTATGGGAGGAAATTAAGTTTTACCTGAGTGTTTGTTCGGGAAGATTTGCTGGTATATCAGAATGCTGTCCGCAACCGAGCTAAGCGGTACAGATCAACACTTGAAAGAGACTAGTATCGGTGAAGAAAAGGTTGCGTTTTATGAGTGTAGAGGAATGTGTGATAAATCTTTTACATCTGTGAAACAATTGATTGAAAGAAATTAAGAAAGAAAGAAATAATGTATTTAGGTTTTATAGATTTGACGGGCTGTCTGATGAATTATAGAGCCTAAGGCGAATGGAGGTGTTAATGTGGATTGTGGTATGGTGGTAGGCATTTCTGAATCGAATAAAAGTATTATCGACGGATGGGTGAAGCGTGTGTAGATAATGGTGTCAAAGTGATTGGTGTAAATCTATTAGCGGAGTGATTCAGGGATGTGTTAAGTCCCTTTGGTTATTCACTTGGATAATGTGGAGTGGGATGGTTATGAGTAAGAATAAGAGATGGAGGGTGGAGGAAAATGAGTGTTAGATATGGAAGAATGGAGGATGATGAAGGAGTGGGCGCGGATAGTAACGGGACACGACACAGTAAAATAGGATTTTTAATGCTCTGAACTACATATCATGTCCCATCCAAGGCGGGGTAAATTCCTTTTTGCGACCACACTTGACCTCCGCGCCTTGCTGAGTATAAAACGTATACGCGGGAGACGTTTGATCCACTAAGCCATCTCCACGTCCCAAATAAGCAAACTGCTTCAAGCGTAGTTTTTAAAGCACTCCACGGTTTTCTCATGCCCAGATCACAATGCTGGAGTACTCCAAAGGCCCTGGCCCACCCGATTAGGTAGATTAACCGAAACATTAGAAAGGTTTTCCATAAGATCAAAATCCTATTTGCCCAGACCGCTATTCTAATTCTATAGTCTTTTTCGATAACTGCTCAGATTATTCCGCGAGTCTAGTTACGAAGTATTCCCAGAGAGTTCCACCTGCGAATGGAACAATTAAGTTCATAGAATGGCGAAGAGCCAAAGACTAAAGAAAGAGTCGGGGAATGGACAGATCGAGAACTTTCCTAACTTGGTTAGCAAGAAGTCCTTGGAGAGAGAGATGACAAGAGCAGAGAGAAGTAGAGAGAAGAGAGAGAGAGAGAGAGAGAGAGAGAAGAAGAGAGAGAAGAGAGAGAGAGAGATTAAGATTAAAAAATTTAAGGTTTTCAATTTTCAATGGTAAAAGTACATGGGATTACGAAAACTTTTTTAAAGATCAGACATTAACGCGATAATACGATGACGATTGGTTGAAAAGTTGAAGGCGAGTCCTTTTATTTAGGTCACAAGTTTGGAATGAGCAATAAGGATCCAGCAGGAAAAAAAGTCGAGCGTTAAATGATAAATACGGAAGCAAGTTTTCCTAAGAAAGGTGCAAGCTCGAAGATTGTTTGAGAAAACTGCAGGATAGGTCCGTATGTGGAATTATTGAAAAGGAGTTTGCATTTTTCTTAAAAACTCATCATTTTTTTCATAACGTATTTGATTCACATTTACAGTAAACGATTGTCGAAGTAACGCGATACGTAGAGTAATGCATGGAGAAATAAATTAGCTTATTTTCAATATAATATAGAATTATACATTATATCCATATTCTCTATGAACATATGAAGTGGGCAGATAAAACCAAGAAAAGTTTATCCCTTCTGTGTGAATTTGCCTTGACCATGAGAAGGATACACTCAATACATAATTGTTTTAACGTAAAGCTGTACTTTTCTAGCATGTAACCTGTGAGAGAGACGAGGAGAGAGGAGAAGAGAGAGAGAGGAGAGAGGAGAGAGAGAGAGAGAGAGAGAGAGAGAGAGAGAGAGAGAGAGAGAGTGAGGGCAGAAATTAAATCCTTAAAAGAAGTAACAATATTTGGTATGAATGAGCTGGAAGGTGGTTGAGAAGGAACAGCTCCGGAATCTCTAAAGTGAAATTAGAGACAAAGGTTCAGCTTTAGCAAAATATAAGAAAGCTATGATACCATTTAAAAAAAACAAGAAAAGTTAAAAAGGAAGAAGCAAACACTATCTTAAGCTGAACACATCACTACAAGGTTTTTTTGGTCAGAAAAGAAGCTAGATGAGTTTTTTTTATTTGGAGTGGAGAATAGGGTTATTATACCGATTCCGTGTTGGAATATAAGTTGTGGTTAGTTTCAAGATTTTGAGACCACGGTATTACCGAATAATAGCGTCCATGAGACGAATAGCACGAGAACAATAAGTTTGCTGTTTTATTCAAAAGTAAAAGTGAAACAGGAAGTGAGCAGGACGCAGAGGTGAGAGGTAGTAGAGGAAACCTAGATGTCTAAAGATATTTAAAAGAAAAAAGAATTGGAAGTTTAAAAAAAAAACTAGTATGTTTTGTTCATCTTCAAGGCATCAAGGATACGGAAAGGGAACTGCCCCGTCTGCTCAAGCCCGAGGATGGAGACTTAGAGAAATAGATAGAGAAATAGAAATAGATGAGATAGAAGGGAATAGAGAAATGGATAACCTTTTCACTGATGAATCATGAAAACTAGAAAACGTAGAGTAAAGCCATTGGCAATAGTGAATGTTTAAAGCACCTAGAAATGATTGTTTCTAATAAGTGAAAGTAGACAATTTTGAGAAAAAATAAATGTCAATAATTTTCATCAAATTTTGATAACAATATATATATATATATATATATATATATATATATTAATAATATATATATTATATTAGTATATATATATATATATATATATATATATATGTGTATATATATAATAAATATATATATTTACTATATATAATATATTATACACTTAGTATATATATATCAATACTATAGTATATATATAATATAATTATAATATATATATAATAGTATACTATATATATAATAACATATATCGATTAATAAATTAACTCCTTGAGTGATTCTTCAACACTTGCAGTGAAGATTCACTCAAGGCGTTATTTTATCTATACAAATTTAGAATTATTAATTGCAAGTATTAATATAATATATAATATAATAACTATATATATATTCCATATATATATAAATAATATATATAAATATATTATATAAATAATATTATATATATATATATATATATATAACAAAATACAATGAGACGATCTCACCAATGATTTTTCAATTTTGTAATAAAGGAAAATTAAGGAAAAGTTACCATTTATATATTTTCAAATAATCTCCTTCAACTGGAAATAAATTTTTCTGAAAAAGTATTTTCGAAATCTAACCGAGGTAGCCTAATCTATAATATATTTTAAAAAAATAAAAATTATGACAACAATTTTGGATATTTGACGTTACAATTTTATAGGTATCTGAAAATTGTCATTTTCCCTTATTTCTCCGTGGATATTTAAAAATGTCCCAAAGAACTCAAAACTTTCAGACGTTACAGACATATGGTTGAGGTTTATCCGGCTTGAGATTTCAAGTTATTTGCTATTTAAATAGATGGTTTAAAATTAGAAAAATCCATTTTTTAATTGTATATCTAAATTTCAAAAGATTTCGAAAAAATACACATTTGAAACTGATTTAACAACATTGAAACAAAACAAAATTAAGCAAAAATAATAGGAATAAAATTTTTACCAAAATTTCAAAATTATTGACCCTTTGTAAGACAATCAGTTCTGAAGCCATAAAAAAAATAATAATAATAAAATCTTCAAATAGCTGTTAATTTGTAAGAAATCAAAGTGTCTAAAATCGCTTTAAATTTAGTTCTAAATATATTCCAGATTGGAATTCTTTTTGTAAGATTTTAAACGTTTTTCGCCAAAAAAAAAAAAAAAAAAAATGAAAGATCATGTGATAAAAGATTGGAAATAATGTGAAAATTTTTCTATTCGACCAATTTTCATTTTTATTGCGAAATTTTAAATAGATGAGAGAGATCTTTCTTTTGGTGTGTGTATGTTTCATCCCAATCGAATGAAAAAAAAATCCAAGAGTGATTTTTTTTATTAAAAGCTATAAATGTGGATAACTTTATTTCTATTTAACCGAATTCTAAATTCTATTTCAGATCTGAAAATAATGAAACGAGATCTTCCTTTTAAGCTTTTGTTTCATCAACTAGGGACCAGAAATAAAAAAGTTCCGGAAATGTCTGAACGCGACCTCTGTTTTCGTTGCTAATTTAGTGTCTTCAGAATTTTATTTTATTTAGAATTTTTTTTAGAATTTTATATCTTTGGCAATTTTGCCAATCTACTACTAAAATTATTTTTGTTTATTTATAACTTAATTCTATATTAATTTGACAATGACTTTCCTCTGCTTGTCAAAATAGAGCTTGTGAACTCTCTTCTCAAAATAAAGCTTGTGAACTCGCTTCTCAAAATAAAGCTTGTGAACTCGCTTCTCAAAATAGAGCTTGTGAACTCGCTTCTCAAAATAGAGCTTGTGAACTCGCTTCTCAAAATAAAGCTTGTGAACTCGCTTCTCAAAATAGAGCTTGTGAACTCGCTTCTCAAAATAAAGCTTGTGAACTCGCTTCTCAAATAGAAGCTTGTGAACTCGCTTCTTATCTCAAAATAAGCATTGATGAACCCATCGCTTCTCAAATAAAAGACTTGTGAAGCTCGCCTCTCAAAAATACAAGCTTTGAACCGTTGCTTCTCAAAATGAGCATTGTAGAAACATACGCATATATAAAAAAATAAGAAGATCTATTGTGTGAACGAAATACAGAACTTCAATAGCTACCAAATAAAGCTATGTGACTCGCTTCTACCAAAATGGAGCTATGTGAAGACCTCGTTTCTAAATAGAGCTTGTGACCGCTTGCTCAAAATAAAGCTTGTGAACTCGCTTCTCAAAATAAAGCTTGTGAACTCGCTTCTCAAAATAGAGCTTGTGAACTCGCTTCTCAAAATAAAGCTTGTGAACTCGCTTCTCAAAATAAAGCTTGTGAACTCGCTTCTCAAAATAAAGCTTGTGAACTCGCTTCTCAAAATAAAGCTTGTGAACTCGCTTCTCAAAATAAAGCTTGTGAACTCGCTTCTCAAAATAAAGCTTGTGAACTCGCTTCTCAAAATAAAGCTTGTGAACTCGCTTCTCAAAATAAAGCTTGTGAACTCGCTTCTCAAAATAAAGCTTGTGAACTCGCTTCTCAAAATAAAGCTTGTGAACTCGCTTTCCAGTATAAGAAATATTATTTTCTCTTGTTTGAAGACTACGATATTTCCTGGAAACAGTGTACTGACAACGATTAGAGCGAAAGCAAGAAGTTTGTGAATTAATTCAATAAGGAAAGAGAAAGAAATATGAAACTCCATGACAGAGAAAAATCACCTTCATTACTCTTCTTCTATATTATGAAGTATCGGAAGCGGAAACATAAAAGGTGATAGGTTTTCATTTTATTAACATCCCTTCATGTTATTTTTGATCATAGTATATAATATAATATAAAGTATACTTCTAATATTTATATCATATATATTTATTATGATACCATTACATACATCACTATTATTATTTATTATATATAATATTATATATATTATTATATATAATTATAAAATATTAATAAATTATAATATTCGTATAATCTATTGTGTTATGCTAATTTATCATATTAAAATATATTATTTGTATTATATATATTTTATACTAATATATATAATATATATATATATATATTTATATGTATTATAATATATAATATATAATATCATATATATATATATTTAGTATTAATATATATTATATTAATATATACTTAGTACATATATATATATAAATATTACTTTTTATTGTATATAGTATATATAATATATATAATAATCTAATTTTAATAATATTTATATTATATATTATTATATATTACTATTATACTTATATTATATATATATATATATATAATTATAGGTATAATTTACTTATTATATATATATTTATATATATATATTATATATATATAATACTATATATAATATTATTTATATATTTATATATTATATTATTTATATATATTAATTAGTATATATATATAGTATATTATTATATATATTAGATATATCTATATATTATTAGTATATTATTAATATTAATTATATATAATATAATATAATTATATATATATATTTATAATAATATATATATATATTTAATATATATTATTATATAATATATGAATATATATGTAATTATTATATATATATGTATTATATATATTAATATATATATATATATTATTATATATATATATATATATTATATTATATATATTATATATGTACTGTTAATATTATATTATATATTATATACTCAATTATAGTATAATATTAATATACTCATATTTAGATATAGTAATATTATTCATATATATATATATATTATTTATATATATTATTATTATTATATTATATATATCATACTATTATATATATTTATATATATATATATTATATATAAAATATATATATTATAATATATTATATAGTATATTATATATATATTATTATATACTATAATTAATTATATTAATTACTAATAATATATTATTAGTAATACTAATATTTATATTATATATTATAATACTATATATATAATATTATATATATATTATATAATGGTACTTAAGTTATAAGAATCATAATCAAGAGAAGTATAAACTTCAACATATTGTTCCTATACTAAATTAAAATTAAATTTAAACCATCGTGCTTAAAACGAGGAAACGAATATTGCAAGCACCAAAAGGAAGTTTATGTATTAATTATTAATTATTTTATTAGTTATATTATTATTAATTATTATTATTATTATATAATTATTACTATATTTGTGTTTTTCATGAACTGATTATTATTATAAATATTATTTTTATTAGATATCAAATTGTTACTAAGGTTATCATAAACTCGTTATTTTTTATTTTTATTTTAATTAATTATTATTATTATTATTAATTTATTATTATTATTGATTATTATTATTTATTATTATTATTATTAATATTATTTATTATTATTTATTATCTATATATGTATTATTATTTATTATTATATTATTATTATAAGCCCTTACTGAAACATGCTGCATACAATCTGTTATTTACTTACTGTCCAAGGCCATATTTTATTGAGTGCATGACAAAGCTCATAAACCAAAACGAGGTAAAGCCGCAAGAATACATCTTACGGAGGCCCCTCCTTTAGTAGCTCACGAAAGGTAATCACATTTACAATATAGATATATATATAAAAAATATGTTCGAGTTTATTTTAGTGATCCTTATAACCTTAATATATATGGTAAATTTATAATATAATATTTGATATATAATTTATGAAATGATATGATATATATTATATATCAATGTATTATATATATATATAATATCACTATATATATTATATATATATATATAGTATATATATAGTATATATATGAATATATATATAAAGTATGAGTATAGTATAGATTATATATATAATATAGATAAAATATATATATATATTATATTATATATATAATATTATATATATATATATTATATTAAATATAGATATATATATATATACTATATATATTATATAATATTATTAATAAATATATATATATTATATACTATAAATATATATATAGTATTATATATATGTATAGTATATAAATATATATTATTACATATATATAATTATATATATATAATATATTTTTATAATATATACTATAAATATATATATATATTATTATACATATATATATATATTATATAAATACATATTATATATATTAGTATATATATAACTATTAGTTATAATATATATATATGTATATTTTAGGGGTGTACGGAGCCTGAAATTTTCAGATTCCGAGGCCGGGAACCGGAATTAGCCGGATTTG
This sequence comes from Trachelipus rathkii, assembly GCA_015478945.1. Classification (NCBI taxonomy): domain Eukaryota; kingdom Metazoa; phylum Arthropoda; class Malacostraca; order Isopoda; family Trachelipodidae; genus Trachelipus; species Trachelipus rathkii. The sequence continues at coordinate 22,505 of JABUQX010053121.1, forward strand.
TAAAAAAATTCCAGCTGGAGCCAGATTTTAAATGAACTTTCCTTTAACTGTAAAGAAATCTGTAAAATAAAAATCTCGATATAACTGTATTCAGATATATCCTTATATATAACTTTCAATATAAAAAGTATATATATATATATTATATATATAAATATATATATATTATATATTAATACTATAATATTACTATATATATTTTATATTATATATATATATATGTATATATATATAGAGACTCTATATATATATATATATCAACATTTACAATACCATTTTACACAACACTATAATAACTCAGCTCTATATGATAATTATAGCTATATATTCAATACTTATACCATCTCATATACGTGCTATATTAAATATATACTAGCCCGTATACATCATACTAGATACCTAATTATAATATCATAACTCTTCTTACTACTATCATTATATAACTATATATATATCTACTTTATATATATTTGTAATATACTAGTAATATTTATTATATAAGATGGCCTCCTAAGCAGATAATAGGTGAGTTTCTAAATCAATTATACTCAATAAACACATATATATCTCCTCACCTGCACTATTTAATCCATATACCTATTCTAATACCATTTCTCACAATACATACCCTTATCACGGATGATTATCACCTTTATTCCTTACTCCTACCTATTGTACTGATGTTACTACCACGCTTATCTACATATATCTCATCGACCACACACCTAGTTCACTTATTGTATCTCACTATGTGTCACCATCATACTATCACACACTCATCACTCACATACTTCCCACACGTCACAATATATATCAGTATAACTACCTATTACTATCACTGACCAGTTCCCCTTACGCATTTAACTATATACCTCATAACTAATACTCACTACTATCATACTATCATCACGCTACTAATATTCATACTACTACTATTCCTTCCTACGCATTATCCGTACATGGGGCGCTCATCTCTGGACTCTAAATGTATCCTACGCTCTAATCTACATCATCGTCAATTCTTCCACATCCAATCATTAGTACCGTCTTATACTTCCTACTTACGTATTTATAGTACACCTACCCTACTCTACTCTCGCCCCTATCTCACATCATCTTCTTTATCAAAACCCCTTCCTTACCTCCACTCACTCATAGAAATCTTTCTCCTCTCTCACTATGTAACTTCCTACCATATAGATCCTATCACGTATCATCTTCACGGTCTATATTAGTATCTCACTTTATTCCTACGCCCATTAGCTATATCCTTTTCTTAGTGTCACAGACTATCACGTATTACTCAACTCTACTATTTATCATTAGCTCTCATTATTGCATCTATATTGATTCATAATCAATGCTACACAAAACGTCTCAATACTCTAGAGCTTCTATAAACGACACGTAACGCAAGGAAATACAGCAGTGAATCAGACCGGAAAGGGAATCAAGAGAAGGATATGATAACAGCATCATAGCAACGCGAAGATCGAACTGCAAGATAGGATCGGACGCGACACTAATCTACGCAAGGCCACATTCTCTCGAAATATCTGTAACTTACATTCACTCTTTATATGTTGTTCTTCATAATTTTCAAGGCAACTTAGGCACTAGCTCATGTTGCTGATGTTCCTCTTTGTACGCGCAGCGATTGAGCCAAGGGAAGAGATGGATAAATGTTCCGTTATGAAAGTAGCACAGCTTGAGGATCTTTCAGAAGAGTCTTATCGATGAAAGAGGCACCACTCGCAGGGGTTGAGCAGTCAATTCCAAGCGCCTTAAAACAAACTTGTCACATTGTGGCAAAAAGCAGCCATCTTGACTTGGTGATCGCATTAAAAAGAGAGTGGTGACGTTTTCTTATCTGACTTGCGCTTTCATACTTTCGTGTCAACTAACCTTTTTATCGTTAAGCCTCCTCGACGGTTCGCAAGCCTCGCCTTGGACTTTGTGAGACCTTGTGTGGATCAAGTCGTAGATGTCTTCTTGGTTGGGGAAAATATGGGTTTCTATCCAATCTGCAAGCAATTCTATCTGAGGCGGAAGACTCCATTCATCATCACCCAACCATGCAAGGGAGATGTTGTCTTCACCTTTTGGTGCGATGCGACGGATTGAGATGGGCATATCTTACTGTATGCCGAACGTGATAGGTCAGCTACTAGCAGTGCACATTTTTGCTAGCTGGAACGCTTGACGCGTCACCAAACACGAAGAATCAATCTGCTCGAGGTGGTCAGTTGGTTTCTCCTTCAAATTAGTAGGATTAGCGAATTTTTCATGGCTCTCTTTTTACCCCTTGTACACAACCTGAGAGAAAAAAATACACAAATTTAATTATCACTTCCACTAATTGCTATTTAAAAAATATAATTACAATAATTCAATAATATAATATATATATAATATATATATATATATATAAAGTAGATATACATATATTAATTATAATATATTAATACTAATTATTATATATCATAATATATGTATTATGTATATATATATATATTATATATATATACTATATATATATATATATATATATTTTAATTATATATTTATATATAAATATATATATGTATATATATATTTATATATATATATATATATTTATATATATATATATATATAATTGATATATATATATATATTAATTTTATTAATATAATATTACCGTCATCAGTATCATATGATTAGTTCGCAGTGAAAATGAGATTTCCACTGCTTGTCTTGGTCCCAACAGGCAATGCATAGAATTTGCCTGTATAGGCTAGCAGATGTATTAGCAGGATGTATTTTTGCTCGTGTCTTCATAAATTCACCGCAGACAACAAAATGCTTCTGCCTGATATTTGCAACATCTTGATTCTATCTGTGCTGAATACATCTATCAAAGTCAACGTATATCTCAATTTGAACAGCTATTAGAAGACTGATGAATTAATCAACTAACTATAGATTGATACTATGAGGCTTACGTTCTAAATGTTTTTATTTTGTCATCTAATTTGCCAGAACGTTCAAGAAATAAAAATATCACGTATATTTAAAAAATATTAATTTTCTCTGAAATGCTAATAGATCTGTTTAACATCGATGTCAAGGTAATAAAAAAGCAAAGTTTGAAGGGAATAATATTATTTTTCTTTGCTTTCTCATAGAAGCAATTAGCAAATAATGCTTTCAAAGCAAAAACAAAATAAAAATTCTCTTTTTGTTACATAGTGAATTATTGAATCGTATTCGTTTTAATATAAATAGTTATTTAAATAATTACATTGTACTCGCAGGTATGGGAGGTACGGGGGCCATCGACCCCCCTTAGACATAGGATATTCTGTCATGCATTAATATACCAATTTACAATATTTAATAAATATTTTCTGCTCTTATCGTAATACGGCAGCCATTATTACTTTCACTATCTCGCAATAGACACAATTTAATGTCGAGGAATATGTTGAACGGGTAAGATGCATTACTTTACGCCCTTTATCTATATTTTTTTACTCGTTTGGACTGTCAAATAGGTTTACAACATAAAATATTGAATATTTCTTAAAAATTTTTTTATTTTTTGAAAGACATTCATATATGATATATACTACTACTATATATATATATACTAGTATTATATATATATATAATATATTAATATATATATAGATATTATATAATATTATTATATAATATATATATATAATATTTATTATATATACCTCGTGATATATTAGTACGTATATATATAATAGTAGAGGAGATATTGATCATGCAATCCAATGATGTCAATTGGCATTCGCTATCTTATTCGGTGTTGTTTAATTCTTGGAAATGTTTTCTTATAATTACAGGTCTGGAATTTTGTTAACCATTTTTGATTCGCAGCCTGTGGTATATCACAGATCTATTCATCTTAATCAATCAATAATTGCAAAACCCTTATACTATAGTAGATATTATACCAGTTTTTTTCTCTCTTTCTAGTTATCTTATTATGATTTGTCATATTAATCTGATATAACTTAATGTTGAACATAGCGACCAGCAGGAAGCACCCAAAGATGATAGTAAAGAATATGAATTGTGCCTAAACCTTGATATAAACACGCAGTCATTAGCCTTTGCTGGCAGTCTCAGAGAACAGTGCTACAGGAAGTTTAAAATGCTATGGCGGCATTTCGCACTAACTAATAACTGTAAGATTGTAGTAATTACGATAAGTAAAACTTTTAAACTCTATTACAGTTTACTATCTTGTTGCTTGCATAAGAAGGCACGTGTTGACATCCATTAATTCTCCCATTTATGCTCCCTCAACATTTATTCGATGATACTTGCCTCGTCAATAGTGATCGATATATGTGTCTTCAAAACTTATTTTTTACGTTATATATGTAATATAAAGTTTGAGATGGTCCAAACCAATCATTGTTTATATTTGGACAGGGTTTTGTTTTGGGCTTCATTCTGAAAGTCCGATTTTCTGATATGGGATTCATGATCACTGACAATCCTCACATTCTCAATCTTGGGATTCTTCTTTTCTTTTGGCTGATAATCTTGAGTGGGATTCTAGTGAATCTTTTTTCGGTGCTATTTTAAAGTTGGAATTCATTCCTGAACTCTTTTCTTCTGGAGTTGTTTCGGAGTTGTGGTTCATCTGGATCCCTCTCCCTGCCAATTCTAACGTTGGGATTTGAGCTGTTCCTTCCTCTTTATAGATACTTCAGGCAAGTTGTATTTCTCCTGAATCTATACTCACACTTGGAATACCATATCCCCCATCATTCAGTTAAGTCATCATTTTTTCACAATTGTTGAGTCTGGATTTCTCTTACTGCGCCTAATGTTATGCATGAGCAATATTTGGAAGCGTTGCTTTTCCCTCTGATTCTGATCCTACGAGCTGTCTGTGCCTCGTGTAAAATATTATACGCCTTGGAACTCTTTAACTTGCCTCAAGGTGTATTAAACTGTAATTGCTTTTAATAAATCTTTTATTTATATATTGGTTAGGGGTAGGACTGTAGTTGGTACACATTAACTTTTGTCAGACACTCCAACCAAATATTCCTGAAGCGATTTTCAGTAAAGATAACATCATTTTTTATGGAGTGTTCACTATCGCTTACATATTGATGGTTTTTTTGGTGATTGTTACTCTTAATCTCGAGACCTCTATCTGGGTATAATCTTACGAGACCTCTAAATCGGGTTAAATCTCGAGAAAGCTCCCGGGTAAACGAGCTAAATAATTCTACCTCTTTCTCTAGGTTAAAATCTTAGATTGTAGAAACCTTTTTATATGTTATCAACCGTCACAATCCTCTTCGAATAGTCATTCAAGTCAGCAGGCCTACGGAGTCCTGAAGACTAACTTCCTCCGTTACGGAGAAAATCTAATCTGCTCCGTATTACCCCGGATGGTGTCAGGTGGTTGCTGTGCTGACTAGACCTTCAAACCACTATCTTTGAACATCACAAATCTAACATTGACGTAATCTCCGTATACATTTGATTCCGAATCAAAACATTCTCGACATTATATCTTCCTAGAAGAGCGGAGAGAAGGTAACCTTACACCGTCGGTACACTTGTTTGATCCCAAGCGTATTTTCCTACTCCGCCACATAAATAAATTAAAGTGGCGCCCCGAACAGGGACTGTTTGAGTTCCTGCGCTTGCGTGCCCTAGGATTGTGACTCTCGCCGTTCACAATCTTCAGATTTTATTTTTGAAAAATCATCGATTCTCTTCTCAGTTCTTTTCAAAGAAATCTTTCTTTTCTTTTGTACTTACTTTGGAACAGATCGAGAGTTAGTTAGAATAACCCTCCAAACTTTGAAATTCTTTCTTTGAAATTACAAAATGAAAATGGTCAGAAAACCTCAACAAAGACTTGGATACGAGCATAAATGCTGATAGCCAAGAAAGCTGTGGACTTGATCCCTCTCATTGACAGCTGTTCGCTTTAAGATCCACGGTGAGTAGAAGCAACGTGTCACCGTGATGATACGTAATAAAAATTAATGTAGAAATGAATGTGGAAATGAATGTGGAAATAAAGACGGGTAAGAAGTTGTCACATCGAACATTTCCCTCTGATTATCTTAGCTCCTAACTCGCTGAACACCTTTTCACTGAGTCTGAAGAATAGTACTTTTATTAACGAAACTCCATAAACAGGTATTAAGTGAAAGGCAATTGGATCAAGTAAGCGATACAGTCGGTAAGGTTGAACACAGAACATTCCATGATCAAGGTCAAGGTATTACACCTAACCTCGATTCCCATTATGTGCATATGCCTAAAAATACCACTTCTTTCTATGATCGTGAGTATAAACCTTCCTTAGTTTCCCAATCTCAACCACGATCAACGAATTTTCTGCATAATCCACTCCATTATGTTAGAAGAATTCTGTAGAATCCTAATTTCATACTAATTCTTCATCTTATTCCTAATCCTAATCTTATCCTAATCTAATCTTATTCCTAATCCTAATCTTATTCCTAATCCTAATCTTATGGCTACTCATAATTTTCTTCCTAAACCTCAACTTCTTCCTAATCCCCAATCTTCGTCATGATTTTATACCCCCAGTAAATTACTTCACCCAACCTAAGTCTATCTTGAGAACTCCCGATATGGGCAGAGACAATAGAGATTCTCTATCCCCTATCAATCGAGGAGAGGCTGACTTTTCTGGAAAGTATAATACATTACTACAGCCTCAACGAGAACAAATTCCCTTAAATCAATATCCGGAGCACCAGATGTTTTCGACTGATTCTCAGTCGCATTCTGGTTATATTCCACAAGGATATTCCAACGACTGCCTTCCGTCGTATTTCTGAACGAACGATGAACCTTCAAGACTGTTTTCAGGACACTACAATGAAAAAGAAGACTTGACATGCTGGAGGAAGCCATTGTGCTTCTTACTCAGTTACTCAAGAACTATCAGAAGCTTAAGGTTGTGGACCCTGGAAAGTTTAAATACGAATCGGAACAAGATCTCTTAGTCTACCTGGCTGATTTTGAGGCTTATTAGTAGCTTAAACTACCCTATGCCATCACCAATGGTTCCGACTGCTTTGGCCGACAGCTAGAGGAAATATTTTCTTGAACCATATACACGATGAGAAGATCATCAAAGACAACCGTTGATACTTTTCTGTCGGGATAATCTTGAGGTGTTGGTATCAGTGATGAGTGAACCGAAAGAAAAGAAAGAATACAGGATACAGAAGTATCATGCGCTCACACGATACCCTAACGAGAGCATCAAATGTTCGCCCTTTCGGTTTTAGAGCGCGTAGCTAGTCAAGGCATATCCGGGTGCATGATATGAGAGATCTCGTATTCACTTCAGGATAGCTTTTCTGTGTAGTTTGCCTCCTTATGTTGAGATATTCGTCACGTCAGTATAATTAGTCAAAATGAATGGAGCTTGGACGGTTATAGTAGAGCTCCTGGGAAAATTATAGTGCATTTTGCGAGACTCTTTAGACAGCATATTAACACTGGCTTTCTCCAAATTTCAATGTCCCAAACAATCCACTTGAGGTCGGAAACCCATCCAACTTATCTCCGAACTGGACAACAGGAGGTCGGACTTAAACGAATCCTGTTGAGTCAGTATTTCAGATCAATGCCTGCACTTCCGCCTGGAGTGGACTGATGTTGTGACATAAGAGAGGTTGAACAGCTAAAACCAAAGTCTTCTCAAATTTACCTTAAACCATCGCTTCCTAATCTTGGCCAAACGTCAGTCCTTCCCGTAAAGAAATAATAGCATCGATTGTCTACAACACTGTTCGGAATTCACACCGGAGATATGACCGTTCAGAGACTCAAGAACTAATCCGTATGCAAATCGAAAGGGCTCGTTCAGGTATCGGGAGATCGGATGAACTATCTTGTGTGACTACTGTGAGAAGCGAGGACCGAATGGCAGAGAATGCCTATAAGTACTTGTGGGAAGTCTGTGAGCTAGCTACTGCAAGAAAACCGGCCATTCAAATACTGAATGCCGTGCAAGGAACTCTCCTCATCATCTCCCGTAAATACCCGAAAGTTGGTATGTCCTTGTTGAAGAGGTCCCCTAACGGGGGGGCGGGAATGAGGTGTCCAACGCACGCCCCTCCAGATCAATGATCCGAACGAACTCCTCCTAGAGAATACCTTCAAGGTGCGGTAAAGAAGTCTATTCGCGATCATATTCCCCTGAAATGCCCCAGAAAAAATTCGGCTAACCAACTGAGAGCGCTTCCAA
>JABUQX010053122.1:0-23570 GCA_015478945.1 Trachelipus rathkii
TTGCAATTTTTAGAAATGTCTATGTATTATTATACTAAATTTCTGAAAATTATTAAAAGATATGTTAAGTTTGGTACCTTACCTTCAATTATATCATTGCACTAGAATGTAGTTAAAAACAGTGTGTAGATATAATATATAACTATATAGATATATATATAGATATATATATATTAATATATATAATATATATTATATATATATATATATATATAATATATATATATATTATATATGTATTATATATATATATATATATATATATAAATCATTTTTTAAGCATGCAATCCCACAAAATATTAACGCCAACAGACTTTTACTCAACGCGATGCCGGTAGCGACCCTTACAAAATGAGAAGATGGCCAATAATTATTTTTATGCCATCGTAGCATAAAAACGGTCGATGCTAGAGAAAACTAAAAACATATTTGGAATCTGCATAAAACACTGTATAAAAAAAACATAAAGAAACAGAAGAAACAAAAAATTTTTTTTTTGTTACTTTGTGTAATAACTTAGTTTCAATATATTAAAAAGGTTCTTAATGAGAATTTCTTAAGCTTGCTGAAAACCCCACAAGAATGGCATCTCCGACAGTGAACCACTTCTAGAATGCATTAAATGACATAACCGAGGAGCTGCTCGAGTGACAAAAAAAGATTCACAGAAGTAGAAGCCGCCTTATCAGCAACCCCTGCAACAACACTGATAGTGATGATGGTGGCTTTTCAGCAAATAAACCTGAAGATGAAAAAAGGGGATTTGGATTTTGTTATACTTTGATAAGTTCATGGCCGAAATGCATTGACATCTCTTCACCATCAAAGAATAATCACACAAGGAACCTCATCGAAAAAAAACTGAAGAGACAAGTCACCAGGAGCAAAGATAATTTCAAATTTTTCAATCTGGTTGAAAGAGGAGATGAATCTCTACGAAAACATGGAGATGCTGCCTACAGAAGAGAATCCTTTCATGTGGTGCATGAAAATGGCCAAGGTTTCCTTATTATCAGTGGCTGAAAGCAAATATTTTATCAGTCCCTCCTCTCATCAATCGCAGAGCGAGGTATTTTATGTAGGTGGGAATGTGAACACCCCAAAAAGAAACAGGCCTCGACAGAACATAAGTGAAAGCTTAATGTTTTTGCATCACAATTGAGAATTTTTGAATTTGAGTATTGAATCATATCTATCTTAAAGGAAAGGGTTATATTATATTATGTCATGTTTGAATATAGCGTTTTTTTATTTTGTTCTTTTCAGCTGAGTAATTGATGTCTCTTTCTTCTGTTCATTATTTGTATTCCTTTATGTTGTAGATAGTTAAAGAATCTTCTTGAAATTTGTAATAGATGTTAAAACATGTAAAAGCTAAGTAGCTTAAACTTTTGTTAATACGTACTGGTAAAATGGAAATGGAAATATTTTTGAATTAAACACAAACATAAAAAAGTTATTATATTATATCATATTCTTCATATTCAGCCCATTGAGCTTCTCTTTTAAAAGCATAGGAGAAAAAATATTACTTAGGGCACAACCTTTTATAAGTTAGATGACTAAGTATTGGTTTTATGGGGAATGCAATCCGAGTTGCCAAGCAGTGACACAAATGTTCTATTTATTACTGTGTGTGTATTTATATTAATTAAAGTATCGGTATCGGTATCGGCAGCCTAAAAAAATAGAGTATTGGTATTATCCGCCTCTTTTCTGGTATCGGTACATCCGCTAATATATATATATATATATATATATATTATATATAATATATATATATATATATATATATAATAGATATATATATATAATATATATATATATATATATATAATATTGTATATAATATATATATATATATTAATTATATATATATATATATATATATATATATATATATATATATATATATAATATATATATATATATATAGATATATATATATTATATATATATATATATAATATATATATATATATAATATATATATAATATATTATATATATTAGGGATGCACCAGATCTCCGGCTCCGGCTCCGGCTCTGGCTTGGCCGGAGTTCCGGCCCTTTTTAAAGATCTCTGGCTCCGGCAAGACCGCCGGAATAGGGGTTTCACTAGCTTTAGACCCGATATTTTTAAAAGTAGTTTGGAAATAAAAATAGTTAAGTTATGAATGGAATAAATGATACATCAATGAAAAATTTATTTAGAAAACTGATTCATACAAAAAGTGTAAAAAAATTATTGTAGTGAAATATTTATTATAAACTATAAAATATATAATAATATGAATGGGCCTATATGACACCATTTACTAAAGGGACTAATTATTTTGATAAACATCTTAAAAGGGTTTGGTATCCAAAATGACTACCCCTAACAAAAATACACTTTTGATAAATCTAGCTTTAAAATGCAATACAGAAATAGTAATGAAATTGGTAAAAGAACTTTTAAACACAAAGTCAGTGAAAAAAGATTAAATATTATAGCATATATATATTTATCCTTAATCTTAAATTATTAAAAAGCTTTTAAGTTTTAACAAAACAACATATATATATATTATATTATATATATAGATCATATATCATATATATATATCATTATATATATATATAATATATATATATATAATAATATATATATATATATTATATATATATATATATTATATATTATATATTTATATATTTATATATATTATAAAGTGCTTACCAGCTATTATCGATACTGTATAGAGTATCACAATAGAAATTTTTGAGAAAATTAAATTATATTGTTAAACACAAAGTCAGTGAAAGGAAAGTTAAATAGCGTATGCATTGCAATTTAGGTAACCATTCTCTAATATTTTAAATCAAATGTAAATTATGATGAAGAAACAGGAGCTGATCAGCTAGTGTTGGAGAAAGACGATTCCTTTTGCTTGTATAAATAGTTCCTGCTTGGCTAAACATTCTCTCGCTAAATACACTTGAAGGTGGAGCAGAGAGATATTTCCTAGCTAATTCAGGTAAGATGCAATCAGGATAAAGAGCTTTTCTTTCTTTCCACCATAACAGTGTATCAGCATCCGATTTTCGTTCCATAAGTGGTGCTGCAAAATATTTATCCACTGTAGTTTGAATAGTGTTTTCTAATTCATGCTGTTTTCTCTCACAGCTGCTTCTACGTTTGCATTTTAACTTTTTTTCTCCTTTGATAAGTTCCACTTGGTTTCATTATATCTGAATATTCTTCATTTTCCTCTGACGATTTTTCTTGTAGCATGTCATCAAATCACTTCCAGAAAATTGAATGTGTTTCCTTCTCAATATCTGCCGTTTCATTTTCAGATTCTTCATGTGAATCTGTATGAGACTGATCATTTTAATCATCATTTGTTCATAAGAATAAGAACTAAATCTAATTTTTTCATTAGCTTTTATAAAAAAGTTTTACTCTTCTGTGAGCATAAATTTTATTTTATTCTGATCAATAATTTCAAAAGGAGCAATTTGTATTGTGATTTAGCAACTGTTGCAAGTACAAAAGTTTCTTCTCTTTAAGTGTACCAAAACGTTCAAGAACAATTTAAAGTTTCATCATTTCATAGTTTTTACACCGCTTTCCTTCCAAGTTTTTGATAAATATTTTTGCAATGCATACGCAGGTATTACAAAAGATAACCTATATCATCATCACTCGCTCTTTTAGTTAATTTTTCCTCAAAAATGGTTTTGTAAGGCAATCTCATCATATCTCCATTTAGCTTCCAGCGATTCTGCATTTAAGTGATTTTACCACTTTATTTACATTAAGAAATGCAATAGTTTTCAAACAAAGAGCTCAAAAGTGGCAACACTAAAAGAAAGCTACCCTCATTGAGCAAAACGTTTCATCTCAAGAAAGAGTGATGTTTCCAGCCTTCCTATGGCTCTCGCTTCTCCTCTAGCTTCCCCTAACCGTTTAGCGAATATTCCTTTCCTTTTAAAAGTGAGATTTTATATTAGCAGGTAAATTAATAATTAAATAACTTTTTTTATTATTTCATTAAAGTTCACACCTCACGGGTTTAGCGCTCTTCAAGGAGAGTAACTTCTCTAGGTAGTTACTACTTAGGATTCGGACGAGGAAGGTGCATGATAATTGCATGTTTAGAGTCAATCCTTTATATGATTATATAATATATATATATTATATATATATATATATATATATATATATATATATATAAATATATATATATATAATATATAAAAAATATATAATATATAGATTATTTTATATATATATTGAAATATATATATATATTATATATATATAAATATATATATATAAATATATATATATATATATATATATATGTAAGGGCAGGTTTCTCTACCCTTACTATAATAACTATGTATACTTGATATATGCATCCGTACGTTAAATTTTAATTATTATTTCATTATGTAAGAAAAATATTCGGTGACTCTTCTTTATGGCATATTGTCGTGGAAGTGAGTCACTGCAAAATGCTGCCCGAGAAATGCCTGGCATTTGAAGGGAAGGCAAGGGCAGTTAGACTTCAAGTTACAAGAAAAGAGGTCGCATTAAGCTTCGGCTCGTTAAAAGACCGGAGAATTGTGTTTTGAGTATAGAATTTATAGTGTTAGCTTTCACTAATTTTATTAATGACTGTGAACTGACCTATTGGGTTAACTAGTGAATTGATTGCATTTTAAATTGTTCTTAACATTGATATCATCATTTACCATTCGATTTACTTAATTTTAAAAATAAAAATAAGAAGTAACTATTCCTTTTTATTACCACTGTATTAATTCTTCAAGGATTGATACAAAGAAATGGTGACTTCCAGAATGACATTGAACTCCCATACCTAACTGATCTGAAGAGTGTCAAACAGTGAATTAATTCAAACAGTGCCTAATTAAGACAGTGAAGTGAAAAAAAAGTGCCAATTCAAAACACAAACACACACAAAAAAAAAAAAAAAAAAAAAAAAAAAAAAAAAAAAAAAAAAAAAAAACAGTTCAAATTCACCGAAAAAGCAGTGAAATAAGAAACCCTATCGCAATAGGCTTAAAAACTTTCCCTTAAACGAAAAAAGAAAAACCATTAAAATTTGCCCAACTTTAAGAAGTTTCACCCAAAATTGAAACAAGGAAACAAGATGACTCGTACAACTTGGCCTGAAATCTCAAGCCCCAACCCTCATATCCCTCACGAATTTCTCCAGAATGGGGGAACAAGGGAGGCAGACAACCTTTCTCAAAATGGACAAGGAGAATCTTCGATTCACGAAAACAAGATAGACCACTTGATAGCTATACAGAAAAAAACCACGGAAGAAATGACTTCTCTAATTGGAACAATCACAAATCTAATGAAGACATTATGCGAGACTTCAAGAAACTCTACAATCAACATTGACAGTCAAAATTCGAGGCAGGGAAACGCATAGACTCCCAAGCCATTGGGGGGATAAATACGTGGCGAAATACTTATTTTAGACGGGAAAATTTTAATATTAGAGGTAACAATTTTAGAAGTAACTTTTACAATAGTCACAATAATAACCGTAATAGTAGAAAATGGTTTTATAATAATAATCATAATAATTTTAGTAGAAATAATTTTTACAATGATCATTATATTGATAGTCATAATAATAACTATAATAATAGAAGATACTATTATTATAATAATAATAATAATCATAATAACGGTAGGAATTATAGCCATAATTACAGACATTTTGCTGGTATTCGGTATAGGAATTTTGGGGGGTTTACTTATGGGGGTTATCCGAAATATCCGGGGGGAGGGGGGAATGTTTTCCGTCGAAGAAGAAAATGTTACACTAATGACTTTAAAAATGCATGCTATAGAAGGGGTACTTTTAATAATTATAATTATAGGCAATATAGAAATACCAATCATAATAATGTTTACAAATGGAATAGGGTTGCAAACTATAATAATAATTATAATAATGGGATTGCGAATCATGATCGTACTTATAATGATTATAATTATAATAGAAACACAAATTATAATAATAGATATAAATATGTCAGGAATGCCAACTATGATAATAGAAATATCTGTCAAAATAATAATTATAATATTAATGATCAGACCATAGCAGTTATTACAGAAAATGTCTCTGATGGGGGAGGGGTCATCCCTCCAGTTGAGTCAGTTCATTCCACGGATGAAACGGGAGAAAGCACGGAGGCTGAGTCTGATTTTGATTTAGTACGTAGCTCGACGCATGCGAAGCAGCAGGGCAACTTGAGTACAGATATAGAAAACGGGATGTTTAAAAATACTGAAATGACTGAATTGCGGGGGGAGAAGAGTATCGTAGCGCTCGTAACTTGAATGCTCAGGAAAGAATTGAGGAAGAATGTAGAGTATTGGATTACTATTCTACCAGTAATAATGAGGATGAGAGTAATAATAATAATAATAATAATAGTAAAAATAATAATAATGATAATGATGATGATGGTAAAAATAATAATAATGAAAAGAATAATAATAATAATAATAATAAAAGTAAAAATAATAATAATAATAATGAAAGAGAATATAATAATAATAATATTAATAATATAATAATAATAATAATCACATATAAAACAATAATAAAAAACATAATAAAAATAATAATCATAATAATAATGATGATGATGCGACGATTATGATGATGTTTACTATATAAATTTTTTTTCAGATATGATATAACTTTTTAAAAAAAATTGTGTTAATATTAGAACTGCGATGATGGCTAAGAGGGCGATTTTTATGAAATTTTATTCCGTTACTGATAGGAGGAGCATGAATAATTATTTACTAGATTGGGGAAGTTCCTTAAATTTAATACGACCTTCAGATGCAGATAGGAGTGGGGGTATAATGGGTTCTGTGACTGCGGCTAACGGAACATTGATATCTATTTATAATAAGAAATTAATTAAGATTGATATTGGGCTTGGAAGGCAATTTGAATTATGTGCGTTCGCTGCCGAAATTAATTTCAATATTTTGGGTATGGTTTTTTTAGAGAAATATGGGTTTATTATTGATTTCAATTATAATTACATGATTGACCCCGAAACACTTCGTAATGTTTCAATAGATAATGAAGCTTCTAGCTCCTCACGTCAAATGCGAAATTCACTCTTACCCTTCTCTTGTCTCAATTTAATGGAAAATATATTGTAAGAAGGGCCGTAATAAATTATGAATACTTTATGATAACTCTCATGGCGCGAAGATCGAAATAAACGAATTGAAGGCGATTTTATGTTGTGTAATAGGGGTTATAAAAACGAAATCAAATTTGTAATGGGATATTGTAGAATTAATAAGATCTCTTTTATGTATTATGCAACGATGTATTGTGAAAATAGAATTTGTATTTCTTTATAATAATGTCAATTTAGTATTCAACAATGAATTGTAAGAATAAAAAACAAAAAAAAACAAAAAAAAGCTTACTGTATCAATGAACTGCCCTTACTATAATAACTATGTATACTTGATATATGCATCCGTACGTTAAATTTTAATTATTATTTCATTATGTAAGAAAAATATTCGGTGACTCTTCTTTATGGCATATTGTCGTGGAAGTGAGTCACTGCAAAATGCTGCCCGAGAATGCCTGGCATTTGAGGGAAGGCAAGGGCAGTTAGACTTCAAGTTACAAGAAAAGGTCGCATTAAGCTCGCTGCGTTAAAAGACCGAGAATAGTGTTTTTGATATAGATTTATAGTGTTAGCTCACTAATTTTTTTAATGACTGTGAACTGACTCTTGGGTTAACAGTGAATTGATTGCATTTAAATTGTTCTTGATTTGATATTTACTATTCGAATTACTTAATTTTAAAAATAAAAATAAGAAGTAACTATTTCTTTTATTACCACTGAATTAATTTCAAAGGATTGATCATAATATATATACGGTATATATAAAATTTTTATACTATATATATATATATATATATATATATATATATATATATATATATATATATATATATATATATATATATATATATATATATATATATATATAATATATATGCATATATATATATTCCAGGATCACCAATATTTGTAGAGATGGCCTAGAAATACGTGTGACCCTTAAACTATGGAATATTGCTACCCTTAGATATATAAATATATATATAAATAAATATTTATATATATATACCGAAAGTTTTTAATAAGTTAATTTTTTAAATTAATGGGTTTATAAGAAAGGATTTTTACAGTCAGTTAACCAAATTATTTATTTACCTGACTCAAACTTTTAAGAGAAGCGCAGCAGACGACAACTTCTGACACTCCTCATAACCCGCTAGGCTTTGCCTAAGGGGGTAGATGTCTCTGGAACCTCGATTCGTGTACCACACGTCACACAAATGCAGATTTATCAGAGGTGAACTGGTTCATACGTCTCATATAATATATCACAAGTCAATCACTCAACTATACCACTTGATTTTAAGAAAGGTTGATGAAATAACACCCTAGTAACTTTTTATACATTTACTATAGAATTATAACAACTTATACCTACAAAGAATTTTACACACTCAAAAAATGCATACATACTACAGACCAGCCAGGTTTAATGTTAAGTAACCGGGGGCTGTATTAATATTAACTAATAGTAGTTTTATAATAAAAAAACACAAAGCAATTCGAGCGAGAACGAGGGAGTGGGAACTTTAGAATAATTTAACTTAAGGCTACAAATTTCATTTATATAATCATGACAAAAATACAATTTAGATTATTTCAGGCTATTTCATTTTTGTTATACATCGCATCATAACATTTCACAGTAACTTATCTGATTTTTATATGTTCATTTTTGTTTCTCATTTCCACATTATCATATTATCAACACGTATCACAATGAATTTCGTGGGGGACGAAATTTATTTAGGTCACGTAATTGTTCAGATTTATGATAGTTTTTGGGGGAAATTTTGAATGATTTGAGAGATTTTCAACTCGGAAACTTCGCCGCAACGAAGTTGAATAATAGTGATCCAGAATACAGAGTTCGGCTATATAAGAACTTTGCATAAAAATTCCACAATAAAGAACTTTGACTATATTAGCCCGTCAATAAGATTCCAAAATAAAGATGTGCAATTGTAGTCCAGCAACGGGACCCTGGGGAAAATATCATGGTGTAAGTTATTTCTTAACATTTACATTTTAATTTGATCAATATTGTTTTTTAACCTAATTTTAATTATGCTTATAAATAGTTTGTTTTGCAGGTACTCACCCTATACGGAAGAGTCCGACTGCGAGGGGTCTTTATGAATTAACACACTGGGGGATAAGGAAGTTCAGCCACGAAGTAACTGGAAATGGTAAGTATTTTTGTGTATTTTCTTTATACATTCATGATATATTAAATTAGTTTTAATTGATAAATAATATCACGTAACTTCCTTGACATTATAATTTCCACTCACCTGTCAACGTCTTTTTAGAACTTTAACAGATGACTTCTTATTCCACAGGTGGTGACTTCAACGAATATTAAAGCATACAGGCTATTTGCTTAATTTGCTTAATTGATTTTGGGGACAATGTAAATTTCAGATTTCCATTGATTTTGAATATTACATAAAAACTCAGTCAACAAATGGAATTATTAATACAATGACTAAAACAAATAAATATAAATGCATTAGTAAAATGAGGTAACTTATTAATGATTTCATAAATAAAAGGATAAGATAAAAAGTGTTTCAGAATGACTTTCGAATATATATAACTAAAAGACAAAACCTTATATATTCAAGCATGTTCATTCTGAACAATGAATTCTACTCTATGAAAACAAAAAAAAAGAATGAGGGGCGTTTCCACTCCCCCTCACATCCCCCCCCCCCAAATCTAAACCCCCTCTGGATTTTTAAATTTATTTTATCCATTTTTAAATCAATTAATTTATTTTTAAACATTGATTAGATTCAAAGATTTCCAGTAATCGGAGGGGAGATCAGAAACAGTGGGAGGTTCATGAGGGTTCTCGAACGTTTATTAATACAATAATGTTATATAAATACTAGATTATATGAATATTTACACTTAATCAAAACATTTTTCTTTCTTTAGTTAGAATGGGATGATACAGAGTAAGAAGCAAGTCGATTGGCGGTATCTTTTTCATATTTTACAATACGTTCCCATTCTGACGTTACCAATTCTTTATGATAGTCAGACAAGGTTCCCCAATGCATCTGGTCCATGGCCAATCGTACACAGGATGTAATAATGACAGGAATATTTGGATCTAAAGGGGGTCTAATCTCAAAATTTGATCTGTTTGAGTTAGGTGACGAGTAGAAAGGGGAAGAAAAATTTCTGGTAAAGGTTGAATCAATAGGGAGAGTTCCACTCGACGACTGACAAGATCCAGAGACATTGGTCGACCTTATCTGAGAAAATGGGGGATTTTGACTTTGAAAAGGGCGAATAATTTGTGGTTGATGTGCAGCAGAAGTGGAAGGTACTGAAGTGTTTTCTGGTACCTGATATGGTGTATGCGGCACATATTGGAGACAAGATTCAATGATTTGATCGGTATTGTCAAAGTCATGAATATCCATAAGTTTTCGGGGATTTCTTGGATAATTTACTCTAGCTGGGATAGGATAGTTCCCATGGGGTTGACAATTATTATAATATAAACGACTACGAACATTATTAATTTTAATAGAAAACAAAGCACTATATTTCATCATCATGGCTTCTAAAAATCGTTTATTGGGATGTAAACCATCCGGAATTAATGGCGAGTTCATAATCAACGTTAAACTGTTTAAATATTTTTGATGAGGAGTCAATTTAGGGTCCGTTATATTGGTGTTTATCACGTAATGATGGTTTAGGATTTCATTCCCCAAAATGACATTTTTGTGGGGCCACAAATACTGAGGTAACTAATTTTCAATCGTTATACTATGAATGAGTGGCACGCATTTTTTCAGGCAAATACGGGTCATCGATACCGTAATTCAGCATATTGCCTCACCCAATCACGGATAGACGTTTTGTAAAAGGCAGTACATGCCTGTACTGAGAATACTAAGTGACCTTAACATTTGATCACATTTCTTAGCAACACTGGTAAGATGGCGTTCATTATTAGATCTCTTTTTCTCCAAATCCAGTAACAGCGTTCAGAATAACGTGATTTTCCTTCCGTCATTATTTGTCAACTCTTTCCTTTGCCACGCCATGGTGGTTAAGGCCCAAACAATTAGGGGGGGGGGGGGGGGGGGGGGGGCGGGGGGGGGGGGGGGGGGGGGGGGGGGGGGGGGTGGGGGGGGGGGGGGGGGGGGGGGGGGGGGGGGGGGGGCTCATTCACGCTTCAACTCGAGAATCTCACCCAGTTATATGCCGTCCAGGGCTGAAATCTACCTGCACGTTCATACCATATCTTAATTTTAAAAGTTTTTGTTCATTTCGAAATAAACTAGCGGCTGAGGCACCCACAATTAAAAAATTCATCCTTACACTTACGCGATACGCACTGCACTTAAACAACAATAACTTTGTCACTTTTACTCTTTGACTGGTGGTAAACGAATACGAGGTTTGTTGATTACCACACAGCTGAAAAACAAATGTTCATTAATATCCTTCTAAAATATTTGACCTATCACTAAATAATTTTCATTATACCAGTGGTTAAATTAGTTTATTGTCTTTTTCCATGATACCTTTTTATAGCAAAATAAATTTAAAAAAAATAAATACATTAATAATAATACTAAAATTAAAAAAATAATTAATAAATTTAAAAAAAAAATAAATACATAAATAAATAATACTAAAATTAAATAAATTCATAAAATAAGAAATTTTTGGAATGTTTAGGAGGATAATTTATGATGGACAGGCTTTCCGATACTGTACACATTTAATTATTTTGGAAAATATTTCCAGATTTAATCATCACTTAAAATATATAAGTAGTTGCTTCCCATTTCCCCCCTTCCCTCCGGTTTCCCAAAACCCAGAGGATAGTAAGAGAACTAGAAAAGAGAAGGAAAAGAAGTCAGTAAGTGATATGCCATATGGCAAAATATATTAAGTATAATATATTGATTGGATTCAGAATTTTTTCTGATTTATCTATAGTTTATAACGGGGATGTTCTATATAAAACATCACCAAAAAATTTTGTTTTATATATGTACCCACTCAGGGTCAAAGCAAGGTGGAGAATTTTTTCTCACATTTTTGAAAAGAAATTGAGTAAGAGATATGCCAAAGAGATTTTAGTGGCATTATATATGTGATGATATAATTATGATATCGTCAACATCAAAGATTATTCTTTATGTATTATAAGGGGACCAAGCAAAGGAACTAAGATCTCTATATTGAAATGGACTAGACAATGAGGGCAAATCTATTGGATCAATTGAAATTACTTCGATCTTAGAGCCCACTATATGTAATAATTCTAACTGATTTATATCGGGTAACAGCTCATTATTTTCAAGAGCCTCAGTTCCCAATACCATTAATTCAGGTAAAAATGCAGAAGGCAGGACTAAGAATTTTATATGTTTAGTAACAAACTGAGTTTTGGGGAAATACAGTTTCATTTCAATATAATGGGTGACAGGGACACTGTGATTACGGTGTAGCCCACTAATTTCTTTAAGTCCTAGGGATATTGTTGGATGTAATTCTAAATCTTTTATACAAGTGGCAACGAACTCGCTACTGATCAAACTTACTCCTGCTCCACTGTCGACATAGCAGCCATAGAATGTTTGATTATTAGGTCTAATCGCGACAGGGAAAGTAAACGAGTCAGTTCTTTTTGTATTTAAATTTATTTGGACAGTACGTAATCTATTTTCATATATCGGTACTGTGACTGGGATGGATCCATTTTTATCCTTCGTTTTTATTTCACAATTATTTTCTACTGTGGAGTTACTTCCAATGCTTAATGGGAAAAAGGGCAATATATCTTGTGCAGATGTGTTTTCTACATCTTGTACGGAAGAGAAATCATTTGACCTGGATTCATTCACCCAGGTATAATTACTAGGAGGATATTGACTCTCATCAATACCACTAGATTCATTCTCATTCTCACTATGAACTCCAGAAATATTATCAATAGAAAGGCAATCACTTTCCCTACTACAAGTTACTTCTTTCATATTACAGACATTAGAAACATGAACATCTAGACACGACTGATTTTCATCACTAATAAGTAATTCATTTATGTCTTTCACAATAGGATCAGAGGCATTTAGAACACAATAGCTTTCATGATTATTAACAACTTCATTTGTACCTTGAACACTACTATTAACAGCATTCAAAAGACACAGACTTTCAGTACTACTAGTTAATTCTTTTGACTCTTTTATACTGAGAACAGTTGGAACTGGTAAGTCATTTAATATTGGTTTTTCCGAATTTTTCACTTTTGGTGAGGTAAATTGGGTAATTTTTTCAACAGAGTCATTTCTCTCCATAGGGGTAGACTGTTTGATATTCTCCACTTTTTTATGTTTAACCATGGGAGGAGACAGGTGGTTGACCGAAGGTTCGGGTCGACAAGGTTTTTCAACAATACCCAGACGTTTACGAGGAGAATGGGCAGGAAGTGAACGTGAACTATTACTGGAAACATAAGTATCATTGACCACATTCTTTTTCGGAACATTATCTAAGCAATTCACTCCAGGATGCAATTTCTTACAAAACAAACAAACCACACTGGAACTACGACTACTCTGAGGGGAAAACAAAGGAGTCGGACGTACTCTGCATTCAGCTATCTTATGACCTTCTTGTTTGCAATAACTACAAATACCGAGGTATTTGTAGCATTCATTTAGACTATGGCCCACTTGTTGCCAATAGTACACACAATGGTGTCTATAAGTCAACGGGTTCATACTTCGTGGGACATTTGTACAATAAGACCTGTCATAACCAAAGTTTGACTTATTCAACGACTGCACATTGTTCCATTTACTGAAATTCTTATTGTAGTAATATTTACTCTTCTTCTAGACTTAGGAGACGAGCTACGTTGTTGTTGTGGAATAGTTGATATTCATAAGCTGTCAATTATGAATGGTTAGGATTTCACGCATGGCTGACTTTGTGTAATCCTTTACGCTTTCAGATAATGGTTTAGAAGTTTTATTTCTTTTATCAATTCAATTGATACTGCACTTTCTGGGCAGATGAATCAGTATACTGAGATTTTTGCGTAGTATACCAGGGAACATTATTATGTCTAGGGATTCTTGACATACTAGGAGCTTTAGGGGGATTCAATAATCTTTTTACTGGGCTTTGGACATTGATATCATGTCGTTGTAATAGCTTTATACCCCTATGCCTTTCAGGCGAATAGCTATTACGGGTATAATCCATGACTGGGGAAGCGAACATTCTTTTTACTGGGCTTTGGACATTGATATCATGTCGTTGTAATATACCCCTATGCCTTTCAGGCGAATAGCTATTACAGGTATAATCAACGACTGGGGAAGCAAACATATGTGCTTTGTGTTTTTGCATTTTTTTGATTACTTTATTTCTTTAATGGTTCAAGGTTTGATATGTCCTTTGGATCTACAGTGGTCCCACCCCTCCCTCGGTTATGAGTATCGGAGCCATATTTTTTAATAATACTTAAGGGAAAACCAAGGACTATGTGGGTATTTCTCGAATTGTCGATACAGGAAGCGATTACAGAAAATCCAAGAGACGAAAGTGTGAACCACTGTAAAAATCTAACTCAAAAAATGCCACGCAACGGACAAAACACAAAGGTCCCTGTTCGGGAGCGGCCTTTAATGAGGCTATGGTAAGGGAGAGCAATTCAGGGATTACCAATATATTGTAGAGATGGCCTTAAGAAATACGTGTGACCTTAAACTATGGATATTGCTACCTTAGATATATAATATATAATATAAACTAAATATTTAATATGGTATACCAGAAGTTCTTAAATATTTGAAATCCTTCAAAAACGTTAATATTTTAAGTTAAGAGTTTTTAATAGAAAGATTTCTTATAGTCAGTTACAAATATATTTTAGTTCCTGACTTCAAATTATTAATAAGAGAGAGAAGAGAAGGAATGGATACCTTTAGATAAAAGAATTTCATTATTTGGCGATCGGTATCGCTACAATGGTAGTTGTCTTCAGGACCTAGCCTCTCATTCATCACGTCACCAGGTAGACCTTGCGGAGGTGAACGGCTCATCCAAACATAACTTTCGCCTTTACATGTATACTATTAAGTTGACTTAGAAGGGGGTTAATTAACACCCAGTTAGTTTTTAAATTTTAATTATTTAATATCTTTTATACACTTTTATACACTTTATACATATACTATAGTTATAAACCTTCACACAATTACACTTACACAAATGTATATATGAACACACCCTAGTTTAAAAGAGAAACCCAGGTGGTTAGTAATTTTGCTAAAAAGAGTAGCAATAATGAGACAATTCG
The DNA here is from genome assembly GCA_015478945.1 of Trachelipus rathkii. Classification (NCBI taxonomy): domain Eukaryota; kingdom Metazoa; phylum Arthropoda; class Malacostraca; order Isopoda; family Trachelipodidae; genus Trachelipus; species Trachelipus rathkii. The sequence goes on from JABUQX010053122.1 coordinate 15,570, forward strand.
AGAACCAGGGGGTAAATGGGGAAATATATTATTGATTAATACTATAATTTATGAACAATGCAATTCGTTTAATTATTAAGTAAGTATTGTCGAGTATTTTAATAACAAGTTTTTTTTGAAAGAAGTTCAATGTTTTTTATTACTGTATATGTTTCTGCACTTAACTTTTTCCACGTTTACAATTAGATTAACATCATTAATATAAAACCACGAGATGGGAAGTATTTGTAATCTTCGGGAGAGTTCCACGTTTGAGGTCAACAAATCCTCACAGAGGAATTATGGGTAAGAAGCCTTTTTCCACTGGAGCTTAGTAAAAGGATCAGTATTAGAGACTTCCAGGAAACTTAAACACCAGTTAGCTCTACATTGGAATTATACAATAGCTGCTGGTAGTCCAAGACCCAGAACCAAGAAACCGAGAACAAGAACCCAGAAACAACCCTGGGGCAAAACATAAACAATGATTTTCACCAGTTTCCTTTATTATTTTTACTTAAATATTTTAATTCAATTTATTTTATAAATCTTAATATTAATTTAAACTTTTTTATTTTAGGTAGAACTTACCTGGACTGGTAAGCCGTCTGGGAGGGGTTTTTTTATAAGAACGGAACTGCAGGACTGATAGCTGGGAAACGAAGATACAGTGCGGGAGCAACTGAAATATGGGGTACATTTACTTGCTTATAAATAAAATATGCTTAAGTATTTTTAACATTGCAATTAAATTAAACCACACAATATCATTTCTTTGAATTTATTAATTAAATTTATCATTAAGAACTGACCTTGTTAGATAGTTATAAGTTTCTGCATAAGCATGACAAACGACGATGTGAACTGTGGTTTTGTGTCTTTATTAAAATTTAAACATTGGACACACTTTTTCCATAACAAAACATGAGTAATTAAAAAAGTTATCTAAGAAAAACATTAGTTCTAAAATAAGAAGAAGTATAAAGAACTTAAGTAATAACAAATTTAAATTATTTAAATGGTTTCCATAAATAAAGCAAATAGTATGAACGATGGGTGGGTAATAACCTGAAAACATACAAATATAAATCCACTCCAAAAACTTAAAAAAGTAAAAAATAAAAAAGAAGAAGGGGGATATTCACACCCCTTACATATATATGCATTATATTAATATTATTATATTATTATAATATATATAATATATTATTATATATATATTATATATATAATATCATATTATATATTATATATATAGTTATTATATATATATAATAGTGCTTGTTACCTAAAAAAGGCCATCAATATTTGTTATGCAAAAAGGCCCACCTGGGTATCTCGTAATATATGAATGTGTAGAGCGAAACAATTGGTGGACTAATTAAACCATTGAGTTGCATGTTTAAAGGTGGTTATAATGTTCACAATTCGATTTTTTGAATTTTAGGAAATTTTTTAAACTTTTCAAAAATTTGCCTACTTTTTTGACAATCGTCGAAAAACCTTTTGGTACTATTTCAGTCAATACTGGGCACTTAAGAACTCTAGAAATTCATATTTTTATTGAATAAATTATTTTTATCCCATGCATAAGGTAATCACCAAATTTCAAGAAATTTGGTGCAGCCAATCAACACACAGGTACCATCGAAAAAGACTATCAAAAAGGGCCCATGTGTATGACAAAAAAGGGCCCTTTTTTTGGAATGAAAATTGGCCTGTATATGTGTTATAATAAATAACAACATGGTATATTGTTTATTTTTTGTTTACTTTAGTATTTTGGCTAAAAAATAGTTTTGTTAATGTAAAAACGGGCCACTTTTCATAAAATGTTATGTAAAAGGGCCCATCTTTAATTTTAACTCTTGTTGTTTATATACGGTTAATTTAATTATTTAATTTAGAAAAAAAATTAAAGAGTTGGCCCACTTGGATTTTTTGTTTAATTTAAAAGGAAATTTTATCTTTTTTTTTTTACTTTAAAATATTAATTAAAAACAATAAAAAAAATAAAATAGCAGAATATAAAAAAATTCTTCATATTTAGTCCACAAAAAACTAATAACAAATAATCACTTAAAATACCTAAAAAATTACTCAACCAGAGTTATGAGGGTTGACCAAAATGGGATGATTTTTCATATAAAATTTGAGTAAATTTACCTTTTTTATTTTATTATTTTTTTATTTTAATTTCACAAAAAAAAAAAAGATTCTGCCTATTTAGTCACAAAATTAAATAATAAGATAATAACCTAAAAATACAAAAAATTAACTCTAGCAAGAGTTAAAAGGGGGGGGCCCTTTTTGTCATCATGGGCCCTTTTTGCAAAAAGTGGGCTTTTTTTTTTTTTCACTTCGGGTTTAATATTTTTTACAAATTTTTAAGCAAAACAAAAATTTTTATGTGGTAACATACATAGGACATGGCAATCTAAGAACTTATTTTAAAACTCATATATGTTAAATAGTTTAGTAGTTATTGCCAAACTTAAAAAAGTGGGCCTTTTTTAGGTAACAGCAACTATAAATATATATATAGGTTATATATATATATATTTTATCATATTTAATATATATTATATATATTATATATATATATATATATATACTATATATATATATATATATAGGTATATATATATATATTATTATATATATATATTAATATTATATATATATTAAATACTATATTATATAGTTTATATATAATTTTTTCAAATCTTTGAATTCTATATCGAGGAGGAACCTACTAGGGAAGTAATTATCCGGTTTTCCGGCCGGATAACAATGATATCCGGCCGGTACCGGATAGTCAAAAACTTGGCCGGATAGGCGGATACCGGATAAGTATTTGCCGGATATCCGGCCCATCCTAATATATATATATATCCCTGTGTGTGGAAGAGAAAGAATTGCCGACATTGAATGTACTGCATGTTGTAGAAGGCAACTAGAGGGACGATTGGTAGTTGGGTTGGCTGCCCTCTACCACTAATCTTTTGCCAGGAATGTTAATGCATGCCTCGGAAAAGGTCTTTGATCGCCAGTAAGAACGGCCTTCTATCTTTCTGCGAAAATGTATGAATCGTATGGGTACATGGGAAATCAGAAGAATAAATGTGGAGGAGAAGAGGAGAGAGGTGATGGATGTATTTAGAAAGGGCAAATTTGATTTACTCGCTGTGACTGAAACAAAGATAAAAAGAATCAGTGAAAATAACCCCCCCGTTTCTGGTTGGAAAACCAAACGCGGATTTCCGGTATGGGCACTTTTGGACCCAAGCCAATTTTCTCAAAAATTTATTACTTTTATTAACTTTTTTGTTACGGGTTATGAAATTCAGTCCTTTTAGAGTGTTTCTAGTGAATTTTGTTAAAATATATTTATTATTTTTATTTTTAGATAATATTTCACATTTGACTGTGCTTAGTTTTTAAATTTTTCATAAAAATATTTAAAAAAAAAAACTATACAGCGAATTTTGTTTAAATTTGGTAGATATATTCCTAGATATGTACTAAACAATATACTTATGTGAATATAGACCAAAGGGCATGTAAAAAAAATTATATAAGCTAAAAAAAAAAAAAAAAAAAAAAAAAAAAAAAAAAAAAAAAATAAAAAAAAAAAAAAAAAAAAAAAAAAACAATTACAATGTTTTCGTACAGTAATTATGCATTACTGTAGGAAAACAAATGAGTTCAACTCTTATTTACAGAGTTTTTATATAATAAACTTGTTGTGATTTAGTTCCGCGGATTTCCGCTATGGGCACTTTTGCACCCAAGCCATTTTCTTTTTCTTATATACTACGCTCCTTATGGTTTTTTGATCTGAAATTTTTTTTACGTCAACTTCAGTCCTTATTGGAGGAATACCTGGAAGGAGAAAAAAAAATATTAAAAAAAAGTTTGAAAATTTTGATATATAAAATGCTTGGGTGCTAAAGTGCCCATAGCGGAAACGCAAGGGTAAGTGGTGTGGTGTGAAATGTGTTTGCGCTGATGTGGAAAGGAATAAGAGGGGGAGAGAAGGAGCTTGCAATTCTGATGAAGTGACTGTGATACAGAGTCTGTGGTAGATTTTTGAGTGTGTGGGTACTAAGAATTCTTAATGGTTAAATTAAGCTTGAAAAGGTCAAGGTATGTGTGGTGATGACACATGGTCTAACTGAGGGTAATGTTGAAGAGTACAATTTTCTGGAATAATCTGAATGATGCTTTGGATGGAGTGAGTAGGAGCTTCAGATTGACTGTGTTGGAAGACCTAAATGGTTGGATTGGTGATTGAAAAAGGGATGGTATAACAGGTGGCTTTGGGGTGTAGAGAGAAAATGAGAATAGTAGGAGGGGATTGATTTCTGTGAAGAGAGAGGTATGGGTGTAAGTAATACTTTCTTTAACACAAGAGCTAATCAAAAGTATACGAGTTGGTGTAGGTAGAGTATGGTATCGAGTGAAAAGGTATGATTGCATTTAGTGTTGGTGAAGAGGAGATGGTTGAAGTATGTGTGGATGTTTAAATCAGTTAGGGTTTTAGGCATGGGATTATCCGGATCATATATGTTATTCTACTGTAAAACTTAAGTTAGTCGGGGGCTTGGATGGGAGGAAGGTGATACGAAAGGAAGTAGGTAAAATTAAGAATGAGAAGTTAAGTGAGCAAGATAATAAGGGTAAGTATGTAAGAGCGCTCGCTAGTAAAACGGTTGAATGTGAACGAGTTGAAACTTTGATACTGAGCAAATCTGGGGCAAATGAAGGAAGCAATTGTTAGTAGTGAAAAGGAAGTGTGTGGATGTGCTAAAGTAGGAAGTAAGAATGTTAACAGCGAATGGTGGACTGAAGAGGTGATGAAAGCGGTTAAAGGTAAAACAGAAGCGTGGTTAGAATGTACTAATAGAATGTGAAGATTCAAAGCAAGATGCTTGAATTAATATAAGGAGGAAAAAGAAATACTAAAAGGTGTCTACATACGTGGAGAAAACAAGAGGTAAATGAACAGTTTGGAAGGAAGGATAAACTGAGAGACTTACAAGGAAATAGAAGCTCTTCTGGTAAGAAGCGCAAACGTTACGAATGAGAATAAGGGGAATCTGCTTAGAATAATGATGAAATGGAGGGTGCTTTTGTAACTGATGAAATGGATGTGAGGGAGTGTGGAAAGAACACCTTCGAAATCTGCACAATATTAACAGTATGATGAGGTGTTAGTGAATTTGTGTGGTTTTGATGGTGCAGAAAGGAATAGGTATTTTGGGGATGAGGTTATTCAAGTAAGGAAGGAGAAGTATGAGGTAGAGAGTGAGAAGTTGAAGATTGGTATTGCACCAGGTATAGATGAACAATTACTTAGTGATGATAAAGAGCGGAGGCGAGAATGGTGATTGATTGGATTTGGAACTTGTGTAATAAAGCGTTTATCGAGGGTATAGTTCCCAGGGATTGGAGGAGAGCGGTAATTAGTACCTTGTCATAAGGGGTAGGAAGAAAAGGGAACTGATACGAAATTATGGGAATAAAGTTTATTGAGTGTTTGTGGGGAGGTATCATGCTGAGTATTTTGGTCGAAGAGTGCGTGAGTGACTGAGGGACTGATTGGTGAAGAAACAAGGTGCATTTATCAGAAATGATAGGAAATGTGTGGATCAAATCTTTACATTGAAACAAATGGTTGAGAAATGAGGGAGAAGAAGAAATAAATTGTATTTAGGTTTTTTTGGAATATATGGAGAGATATTAAGTATAATAAGGGAGCGTTTAATATGAGCAGGTTTAGTATTAATGGTGTTGGTCGGGAGGCTTCTGAATGGAATCAAAAGTATGTATGACGATAGTGAAGCGTGTGTAAAGATAAATGGTGTCATGGTGATTGGTTTAGGATAATAGCGGAGTAAGACAAGAGATATAGATCAGCTTGGTTATTCAATTGATATATGGATGGGGTTATGAAAGAATTTGAAGGTGGTGATGGCGAAGACATGGTGTATAGAATGCGGTTGGGAATCATTTGTTGCAATTGGATATGGTTGTGTGGGTGTAGACGCATCGTAGGATGCCTTAGTTTGTTTTGGTGCGGTGATTTGTTCTCGGGGCTTGTGTTTTGGCGAATGCTGTAGAGCGAAGAAGCTGTGGTGGCTTGAGAGGATTGATTAGATGAGGTTTTTGGCGCTAGGGTGTGTGTGAATAGGAGGGGCTTGAAAGTAAAAGGTGGAATAGAGTAAGGTTATGGTTTGTGAGTGAGGACAGTCCCTCAGTGTGAAGTTAGGTTAGATGGTAAGCAGCGTAGAACAAGTGTCTGAGTTTTAAATATTTAGGGTTATGTTGGAGAGGGGAACGGACGATGCAGAGTGTAGTAGGAAAGTTGTGAATGGCAGGAAGGTGCTGGTGCAATTAAATCGTTGTGAATGCAAAGGAACTAAGTCTTGCAGTGTGCTAGGGATATATAACTGAGGGTATGGTTGTTACCTTTGTTATTGTATGGTAGTGAGACTATGGTCATGGAATAAGAAGTATAGATCTAAAGTTCAAATGTGTTCAGATGGACATCTTAGGGACGCGTGCTGGTGTGAGAAGAATTGATATCAAGGGAAGAGAGGAAATGAACGTATTAGCCAAGAGTGGTGCTGGTGTGCGAACGGGGTAATGAGAGAATAAATGAAAGATATGTTGAGATGGTTTTTGGTCCATAGTGGAAAGGATGAATGAAATAGTAGGTTGGTTAAAGCGGATCGTATAAGTGATACAGAAGTGTGTATGGGAAACGACCGGCAGTCCTTGGGAGACCGAAGGGAAGTGGATTGAGTCGGCTGAACGAACCATGTTCATGAAGGAGAGAAATGTGACGTTCTCCGGCAGAGAGGCGAGATAAAGGTGATGATAGGAGAGATGGCGGGGTTTTGTATGGGGGCATGGGTGTGGTGGCACGTGGGCGCTAAGGAGGTGTAACCCCATGTACATTTGACAGGATTTACATAGGGGTGGAGTGGTCCGTGCGCGTTCTAACATGAGGATTGCCTGGGGCACGTGGAAGGGTGGACTTTTTTCTGTCTGTGAACGGCTCTCACTATATTAATGGTTAGCAGAGGGAAGCAGCGGAAGGATGGGCTTCTCTTTTAGACAGTTATTTGTACATCGTTCTCATACTGCTTTTCTTTTCCGCATAGATATAGATACAGCACTTCCCCAAATCTTGGGAGCAAGAGAAGGTTAAAGAATTAGAAAGAACGGGAGAAGATTATATATATAATATATATATTATATATATATTATTATTTATTTATATATATATATATATATATATTTATTTATATATATAATATTATATATATATATATATATATATATATATTATATATATATATATATATATATATTATTATATTATATTATATATATATACTGTATTCATATATAGTTTGACTTTTAGGTAAACTGTGTTAGCACACGGGGATCCTAATGAAATCCTGCTCCCCTATGACGTGTGTATTATGATGGTACGTGTGGTGTTTATTGAGAATGAGTGCACTCGATATCCTCAGGAAGGGCTTTGTATACTATATCCTACTCAACGTTAACCTGAAATGATTAAAATATAATATAGAGCGAAGCCATTTCGACGACATGTTTTTAAAAGATTTTTTTTTTGTAAACAATATTAGAACTAGCCCCGCCCGTTTATTAATTCCGAAATCGAGGATTTAACAACGGGCTCCTGACTGTGAAGTTTTACGTGACGTAGAAGTGCGCAAACGGGCTCCTCTGGAAACGATGCATGTGGGCTGTGCGCGTGTGTGCCCGCCCGGGGTTGCAATCGGGCTTCTGGAAACGCAGCTTTATTATATCAAAGTTCTACGGGTCTTCAAGGTTTAAAAAGCTTTTTTTCAGTAAGCGGTAACGTGTTTGAGGATTAGAGATGATCACGTTTTAACTCCACAACATGGCAGAGCAACTTATTTTCCCTACTCACAACATTCTTTTCAAAATTCAACAAGTTCATTTTAAGTAGAAATTATG
>JABUQX010053123.1:0-25354 GCA_015478945.1 Trachelipus rathkii
AGAGAGATGGTGTCAATTTGGTTAATGTAATGGAATGAATTTCGGTAGAGCGATGGAGTGTCAGGGAAGATTTGATTGTCGTGTAGAAGGTCATGTTGTGTTGATAAAGGCACGTGTAAGATCATGGGTTTCACCAATGTTAAGGGAGTTACAATCCTTGCAGGGAATTTTGTAAACACACTGGGAGAGTTCCGCTTGAGGGATGGGTTGATAAATGTGTGGTTTAAGGGTTTTTTTAAGAGGGAAGGATATCAGAGGAAGTGAAATGTAAAAGTTTTTTGGAAAAATATTTTTTAATGTGGTTCCCGCCGCCGTTCCCTCCCAGGAAGGAAAGAGTTAGAATTAACGGGGTGGTTAATAGGAGGATTGTAGTATGTTTTCTTTGCTCTTTTTAAGGCCTTATGGATGATGTGAGAACTGTAAGAAAAGGTTTTTGAAAGTGGAGGTTAAAAGTTGATATCCTCTCACATCATCCATAAGGCCCTAAAAAGAGCAAAGAAAATCCACTACAATCCTCCTATTAACCACCCCGTTAATTCTAACTCTTTTTTCCCCTCCCCCCTTCCTTAAAAAACCCCTCAATTTCCCCCCCTCCCTAACCACATTAAAAAATATTTTTCCAAAACTTTACATTCACTTTCCTCTGATATCCTCCCTCTTAAACAAAACCCTAAAACCACACATTTATCAACCCATCCTCAGCGGAACTCTCCCAGTGTGTTTACAAAATTCCCTGCAAGGATTGTAACTCCCTTTACATTGGTGAAACCCATGAAATCTTACACGCTGCCTTTACAAACACAACATGAACTTTCTCACACAACAAATCAATTCTTCCCGACACTCCATCGTCTACCTATAATCATTCCATTAACATTAACCAAATGACACCTAATTTACATGTGTACAAAATCTAAAAAAACGAAAATTCATTGAATCCTTCTGCATTAACTAATTCAAATAATTTCAATAAACAAAAAAGGTGATTATAATTTCCACAATCAAAATAATATTTGAGAAAGCACCACAATTTTTAAAAAAAATTAAATTATCCAATCTTTTAAAAAATATACATAACTAAATAATTTTACTTTTTTCATGGTTAGTTATAATATACTTCTTCTGAAGGAGGTTTCAGCTTAGGAACGAAAGTCTCAAGAATATTATATTTAATTTAACTTGTAAATGTAATTTATTTTTCTTAACTGATTCCTTCTAATCTTTTCAATAAGGCCCTCCTACTGATAAATATATTTACTCTAGCGATCATTGCTTCAGCTGCAAATATATATTATTTATATATATATATATATATATATATATTATATAATATATATATATATATAATATATATATAATATCATATATATATATATATATATATAATATATATAGTATATATATATATAATATATCATACACTCGCAAAGTGATCTGAAGCTACTTCTTTGGCGTACCCTAAGTTATCACTCCTGCGTACCCCCGGGGTACCGCGTAACCCCAACTTTGGGAGACCCACTGCCCTAATCAGTAAAATCAGTAAATCAGTAAATCAAACCAGCCATACCACAGAGCCCACCTTATCCATGATCTATTGAATATCATTGGAGTAACCTTAGATTCAAGTCACATTTCGAATATCGTTCGTAGGCATAAGCATACATAAAAACATTTGATTATCATACCGATCAACGAATTTATGCTAACGGTAACAAAGTTTTCACCTTAATAAAGCTTACTTAACATCATCTGACTATGAATATAATGCACAACGACAAACTTGACACAGGCCTTAAACATGAATAACTGTTAACTGTTAACAAAGTTCCACACTTAATATCCTAACTATGTAATATGTAACTAAACATTAGCACTCAAAGACGTAACCTATTGCACTACTTTGTCTAACTTATTTCTCTAACATAATCAGTAATTTATATTAACTATGGTATATTTAACTAATAATTTAATCGACAACATTGGTTATTATCATTGACTGAGTCAATCGAATATACTCTAACGTAAGTAGAGGTTTCCAGTCATTCAATAAAAGCTAACATTATACGTAATACATTGAACTTATAGAAAATGATGATGGTAGCAAGCTAAACCTAGGTATCGACAACTTACACCTGAGAGAAACTGTTAAAATTAACAAAGTTCCCACAACTTTATACACCAGTTATAGTAAAGCTACAGTTGGCATGCAAAACGTAATCCTATCATTATCTTTGTTATTCAAAGCCGTATGTCGTCTACCCGGTAGTGTTGAGAGCGTTGACTCTTACATTTGGATCACAGGTAACATGTATCAATAAATGTATCATATCCGTTGACCGATTGAGGCAGTACAGACACGAATATATGCCTAACGTAACAAAGTTTTTTACATGATTCATAGTAGATTTAGGGATCAAAAAATTTTTGTTCATAGTCCTTACTGTGCTAAAGTAGTTCTATAAATTTCTGCAATGTAATATTTCAAACATAACAGATAGTTTTCCAAGAAATAATCATATTTAAATATAACAATGATTTTTATCCAACATAACATAAAAATAAGTCTTTTTGAATAAATAATATCATAGTAAGTGTAACTAGCGTTACGTTGATTTTTATAAGCAGTATAATCAGTAAATCAAGTAAATTAAACCTCATTTTTTTTGTTGTGTCTTTTTTGGTTTTTTGTGTTTTGTTGGAATAGTCATGTGAATAAGCCGATCTCGGGCGCAATATAAGGATCATTTTAAAAGTATGCAGCCATCAAATTGGATGTAATGTGTGAGACGGGGTGAGTTACCGGTATATTCAACAAGGCACCATATTCGCATAAAGGACAGTATGTCCCCTCACCCTCCAATCGACCTTTTGATCTATTTGATCTAATGATTCATGCCATATCGAGTATTCATTTCCGGAATGATAACCATAGTTTCAAAAATACGTTCTTTAATACTACCCAACGAATATATGCTAACGTTACATTGTTTTTACATTAATAAGCTAAACATAACATAACCTGAAACTAAGAATAAATGTACACATGATAAAACTAACACACCTTACGACCTAAAAACTACTAACATTAACTAAAGTTCCATACTTAACAACAGTAAAGTAGCCTAGATCACCTTACAAAATTAACCTATTCCACACTTTTCAGCATATCTCTAACATATCAATGTTTAATTTTACATTAACACTATTGATTAACGTCGCATTTCGAGTATCATTTCGGAAACATAGCACAAAAATGAGTTCTTATATACTAACCAGCGAATATATACTAACACAACAATTGTTTTCACATTAATCAAGCTAACAAGCGTCATATGAACTAAGAAAATATGTACAACGACAAACCTAACACAACTTACGCACGAATAAACTTTTACATTAACAAAATCCACACTTAACAACAGTGAAGTAACTATACATTGCATACAAAAACGTAACCTATTCATACTTTTTCAAGCATTATCTCTAACATATTAACGTCAATTTTACATGACACAGTAATATTTAACAAAAAATTTATCATAACCTTGTCTAATTATGATGCAGGACCAACGAATAACTGTACATATTTTACTATGTATTAAGCATAAACATAAAATAAGTTCTCTGAATAAAATATCATGGTAATTGTAATAGTTTAACTGATTTTTAAAGCAAGTAAATCAGTAATCCAGTAAATCAAACCAATCACCCTCCCACCCCTCCATCCATGACCTTTTGATATAATTGATCTATTGATTCATGTTCAGGTTTCGAGTAATCAATTTTTTTTTTTTTTTCGGATAAAAAATAACACAAAAATAAGTTTTTTTTTATATTACTAACCATCGAATATATGCTAACGTAACAAACGTTTTACCCATTAATAAAGCCAACATAACATAACCTGAACTAAAGATATAATGCACAACGACAAAACCTAACACACCATACGTACGAATAAACTACTAACATTAACAAACTTCCGCACTTAACAACAGTAATATTTAACAAAAATTCAACCTCAGGGTTCTGTCTTATCTCCTACTTTATTCCTACTTTTTCATTAATGATCTTCTCACCTGCACATCTAACTCTATTCAACTCATTTTAGCTGATGACCGACCCTTCATTCTTCAATCTCATTATGAATTCTGCTCCCTCTTTTACTTCTAGAACTTCCTCTCGTCTTAATCTTTCGATCTTTCCTTTGCTGATCTGGTAGAATTTCCGGGTGGGGTCGTCTGAACCTTTGAAATTCCAATTCTTTAAAAAACTCACTTCTTCAAATCTCCTCTCTAAGACACCCCCTTCTAACTTTCCTATCTCTTTCGACGGTTCTCTCGTCTCTCCTGTTGACATATAATAAACACCTTGGCCTTAACATACAACAAAAAAATGTCTTGGATTAACCTCACATCACAACGGGTGCTAAGGCGGCCTCAAAGAAACTGTGAGTTCTGTTTTAGACTGCGAGAACTTTTTTTCCTCTTCAAAACAGTTACTCCAGTTATACAAGGCCCTCATCCGCCCATGTAGTGAGTACTGCTCTCATATCTGGGGGGCTAAGTTTCACCCCCGGCTTTTGGATAGGGTCGAGACAAAGGCAAAAAGACTTATAAACTGTCCGTTTCTTTCTCAGTTCAACATCTTTGAACCCTCTATCTTTGCGGCGCGATGTGGGTGCTTTATCTCTTTTCTATAGTACGGTAGGCGGCAAGTGCTCGGGGAACTTTCCCACTCGCGCTGCACCACCTTAAAAGACGCCCTCGTAAGCAACAAATGGGTGCTGTGTCGGCACATGAGTTTTGTGTTGATATTAGTAACTCCAGATAGTTCGCTGCGGTGCCTCCTTCTTTCCTGCCACCTTTGTTCAGTGGAATTTCTCTTCGATCTTCTGTGTTTCCTACTCAATTAATCTCCCTCAACATTAAGGCCACTTTAAAGGCTGCATCTGCGTAATTTGCGTTAGATGAAGTTTTGTTTATTTTAACCCCCTCCTTGAATAGGGCTTTGCCCCGTGAAGGCGGAGGTGAGTAACTAGTAAAAAAAAAAAAATCAATAAACCTCAGTCTAATTATCATAATCCCCTACAAAAATGCACAACATAACAAAGTTTTAAACCAAACATAACATAAAAATAAACAAAATTCCAATATTGCATCACATAAAAAATAAGTTCTTTGAATAAAATATCGCAGTAAAGTGTAATAGGGTTTACTGATTTTAAAAGCAGTAAATCAGTAAAGTCAAAACCAACCCATCCCTCCAGTCCCCACCCACCACCCACCTATGATCTATTGAACTATTGATTCAAGTTATATTTCGAGTATCATTTCGGATAAACATAACATAAAAATAAGTTCTTTATACGATCATACGAATATATGCTTACGCAACAGAAGTTTTAACATCAATAAAGCCTAACATATCATAACCTGAACTAAGAATAATAATGTAACAAATGCAAACCTAACATACCCTTCGCGTATGAATAATCCGCTACCATCCTGAAAATTCCCTACTTAATCAAAGGTAAAGTAGCTAACGGGTCATTCCAATCTCGATATGTTCCACTTGTTCCGCGCATATGGCAACAGTAAAGCCCGTATTATCTTTACAAAATCCCTTAACAAAGTGACCAATCTATCAAAGTGTGAATAGGTTACATTTTGTACGAAGTGATAAGTACTTTACTGTTGTTAAGTGCGAAAGTTTGTTAATGTTGGTAGTTTATTCGTACGTATGGTGTGTTAGGTTTGTCCGTTGTACATTATATTCTTAGTTCAGTTATGTTATGTTATGCTTTTATTAATGTAAAACGTTGTTAACGTTTAACGTAACTACCATATATTCGGTGGTTAGTATTAAAGAACTTATTTTTGTGTTATGTTTATCCGAAATGAAACTCGAAATGTGACATGAATCAATAGATCAACAGATCAAAAGGTCATGGAGGGAGGGGTGGTGAGGGGTTGATGGTTTGATTTACTGATTTACTGCTTTAAAATCAGTAAACATTACAATTTACTATGACTTTTATTTAAAGAACTTATTTTTATGTTATGTTTGGATAAAACTTTGTTATATTTACAGTTATTCGTTGGTCTGTATGATAATATAAGACAAGGTTATGATAATTTTTCGTTAAATATTACTATGGCAATGTAAAATTGACGTTAATATTGTTAGAGATATGCTTGGAAAAAGTATGAATAGCTTAAGTTTTGTATGCAATGTTAGTTACTTCACTGGTGTTAAGTGTGGACTTTGTTAATGTTACAGTTTATTACGTGCGTAAGTTGTGTTAGGTTTGATCGTTGTACATTATTTTCTTAGTTCATATGACGCTATGTTAGTTGTTAAGTGTGAAACATTGTTAATGTTAACAGTTTTTTGTTGGTTAAGTATATAAAGAACTCTTTTTGTGCTAATGTTTATCCGAAATGATTCTCGAAATGCGACGTAAATCGAATAGTGTTAACTGTAAAATTAACATGATATGTTAGTAGATATGCTTGAAAAGTGTGAATAGGTTACGTTTTGTAACTGTGTTAGTGGAGATACTTCACTGTTGTTAAGTATGGAATTTGCTAATGTTAGTAGTCTTATTCGGGCATAAGGTGTTAGGTTTTGTCGTTGTACTTAATATTCTTAGTTCAGGTTATTAAATGTTACTTTATTAATGTAAAAACAATGTTACGTATAGCATATATTCTTTGGGTATAATAGTAAATAACTTTTTTTGTACTATGGTTTAATCCGAAATGATACTCGATATGTGACATGAACAATAGATCAATAGATAAAAAGGTCATGGAAGGGAGGGGTGGGGAGGGGTTGAGGTTTTTGATTTACTGATTTACTGCTTTAAAATCAGTAACTATTACACTTTTACTATGATATTTTAATTCATAGAACTATTTTTTTATGTTAGTTTGGATAAAACTTTGTTTATTTTCGTTATGTTTGGATAAAACTTTGTCATTTTGCAATTATTTATTGGGGATTATGATATTAAGTAAGGTTATGGAAATTTTTGTTAAATATTACTATGATAATGTAAAAACTTTGTTACGTTAGCATGATATTCGTTGTCAGTATGATAATGGTCAAGGGTATGATAACATTTTTGATAATGTTACTGTGTCAATGTAAGATTAACGTTAAATATGTTAGAGATATGCCTTAGAGATATGCTTGAAATAGGTTACGTTTTGCAATGCTGTTAGTTACTTTACTGGTGTTTTAAGTGTGGAAATTTGTTAATTTTAACAGTTTATTCGTGTGTAAGTTGTGTTTGGTTTGGTTTATTACCTTATTTTCTTAGTTCATGTTACGTTTATGGTTAGCTTGTATTGATGTGAAACTTTGATTACCGTTAGAGTAATATTCATTGATCAGTATGATAATTAAGCCAATGTTGTGATAAATATTTTGTTAAATGAATAAATATATGTTAAATATAAATTACATGTTAAATATTAGAGATATGCTTGCAAAGTGTGAATAGGTGACGGGTTTTTGTGTGCTATGTAGTACTTTACTGTTGTTAGGTGGGGAACTTTGTTAATGTAACAGTTTATTCAGATGTTTAAGGCGTGTCAGGTTTTTGGTCGTTGGCATTATATTCACTAGTTAAGATGAGCTAAGTAAGCTTTATAATGTGAAAATTTAGTTACGTTAGCATATATTCGTTGATCGGTGTAAAAAGAACTTTTTTATCTTATATTTTATCCAAAATGATTACTCGAAATGTGACTTGAATCAAGATCAATATATCATGGATGATGTGGGCAGTGGTGGCATGGCTGGTTTGATTAACTGATTTAGGGTATCGTAAAAACATGATAATTTTTTAGTTAAATTACCTGAATCAATAGATCAATAGATCACGGAGACAGGAAGGTGGTTGGATGGCTGGTTTGATTTACTGCTTTAGATTGTACTGTTTTACTGCTTTAAGTGTTGTAAAGTATAACATTTTACTAAAAATATGACTTGAATCAAATAGATCTAGGATTAGAATTCAATAGATCATTCAGATCAATAGATCACGTATGAACAGGAGGGTGGTTGGATGTTTGTTTGATTTACGTGATTTAACTGAATTTAGGCTATGAGTAAAACATTAAATTTTGTAAAATATACTTGAATTCAAATAAGGATCGAATGATCAATAGATTCAATAGACTCAGGAAGGGGTGAGGAGGCAGTTGAGTTTAACTGAATAATTGACCTGATTTACTTTGTTTAGGGTCGTTAACATTGACAATTTATAGTGTTAAAAAGATATGACCTGAATCATAGCATCAATAGATCATGATCAATAATTCGGAAGGGGGAGGAAGGATGTTTGATTATTACTGATTTATCTGCTTAAAGGTATGTAAAACGTAATTTGTAAGTTATAAACATTAAAAGAATAAGTAATTTTATTATTTATTTATTATATTTTTTTTTATTATTATTATTTTTTATGGTTCTGAAACAATTATTTTGAAATATACAGACCTAATAACATATATAAGGACACCCAATATTGTATCATTAAACAAATATTATATAATCCTGCCGGAGCCAGCACCGGTGCGGATGTCAACTCCTACTCCTCTGAGTCAGACTCTTCTCCATTCTTTCCATCCTTTATTCATCTTCATCCTTCTTCCTTCCTCCTTCGTCCCTCTGTTTTTGCACTCTGTGCTCTTTTTTTTCAGTCGGGAACCCCCCAATGGGGGGTCCCCTCCTGAAAAGGACTTATAACCATCATATTCGCGATCTACGGGTTCGATAACCTATATAAGTACATCAACATTGTTGTTTATAAACGAATGTTTATTAACTCAGCACCGCACTGGCTCCAGCACCGGTGCCGGAGCCAACTCCCCATATCCGATACCAATTCTTTCTAGAAATTCAACTCTTAATCCTCTCGACCCATATTTCAGCCTTCTACGCAACCTCGATTTTTAGGTGAGATGGGCGGCCCCCTTTGGGAACCAGGGGGACGTAACCATAGTCTAGACGAGGTTACGTCACCATCTAACCCCCCTCCAAATTTTAGCCCGAACGATAAATCTAACCCATGTAGATATATATCGGAGCCATAGGATAAGCTGGAGCCGGAAGCCTAAAAATCATTTAATAAATAATATAATATAATAATAAATAATAATAATAATAATAATAATAATAATAATAATAATAATAATAATAATAATAATAATAATAATAATAATAATAATAATAATAATAATAAAACTTCAGAGGCTGAACCAGAGTCGTTCGTGCTGGCAGAAAGAGGAGTCAGGAGTCGAAGTCAAAAGGCTGGCTTGCGTTCGGAGGGAATCGGAGCCGGAGTCGGGAGTCGGAGCCGGGACCGGAGTCGGAGTGCGTAAACGATTCCATTGCAGGAGATCGTTTTTCGGGACTCAGAATCGATTCCCTCGGGAATCGATTCTTTGTATCCAAATTTCAGCCTTCTACGATCAATTTAATTTTTAGGGGGCTGCACGCAAGGGGACGTAATCTCGTCGTTTACGTCATCACGCTTGAATGGGAACCTTTTTAGGTCTCTTAATTCTGGTTCTCTGCGCTTCGTGTGAGTAGCAGTGGATCTTTAAAACCTTGGGATAATACACCCTATTTGTTTTGATTGCTGTTTTCACTCTCTACTTAATGGCAAACTTGTTTCTTTATGACTATGATTTTGTATGACACACATAGAACATATACCAAGTTTGAAAGCGATACCTCTTATACTTTTTGAGAAATCGCTGCTAGCTACTCATCTGTCCTAATACTACTTATATATATATATATATATATATATATATATATATATAAATAAAAATGAAAAAAATATATATTAATTAGATATATATATAATAATATATATTATATATATATATATATAATATATATATATTATATTATTATATATTAGGTAGTGAAAGGTGGCAAATCCATATGATGTTCTCAGCCCTCTAGGAGGTTTTGTAAACCCCCCCTCCCCAGGTGTTCCATGCTGTACCACCACTTAAATGAAAAAAAATAGAGAAATAAATAATAAATAGGTTAATTAACTTACATTCGGAGCATGGAGCATGAGTTGGAGCTGGAGCAGGAGTAGGAATTAGAAATAAGCATATAGTATAGCATGTGACTTGTCGATCTATATGTTATAGGATATGATAAATCTGATATTTTAGTGTTCAAACGCCTACGGGCTGTTTAGACACACACAAAATGGGAGTCCCAGAAGAAAAAGGAGATAAAAAAGTAGAAACACTTTTAGGGTTTAACAGAGGAAGCTGAAGGAAGGAATGCGAAGAATTCCAAGAATAATCAGAAATGCCAAGACTCAAAATGAGACAGCTCCCCCCAAAAAGTGCGGTTTCATCCATAACTGATTTCGTAGAATAATGATTACAAGCGTGGTCAGTATAGTAACTAGGCTTCTTACAATAATTTCATTTATATATTTATACATATCACCATTTCCTGCATGGCTGCAAGGTGGTGTTGGTGGGTGATAAGCATTTACAGTTATCACCACCATTCACGAAAAGAATAAAATAGTAGATGGGGGTTTTCAGTCCCTTGCTACCTGGGGAAGAAAATTTTAAAATTTTCCTCATATGACTCGAATCCTTCGAGAAACGCAGCTTCACCATTCATAAGAACTTTATTATTTTAAATTTCTTCTTTTTTTTAATTCTATTTTTGTATTTAATATTAAAAAATTTCCAAAAGAATTGAAGTTAAAATTTTGTAGCTCCTCCAACTATGATTTCAAATGAAATTAACCAAATGTATAAAATTTTACACTTTCAAATTTCGAATTGTAAAAAGATTTTTTCCAATTAAGCAGTAAGAGTTACTTTAAGTCAAAAACACTCTCTCCCTTGAAAACTTCTACAATATATGGACAATTATATAGGCCTCTATGCTTGTTAATTATAACGACGGTTGAATTTCTATCTTTCTCTTTCTTTCTTTCTTTCTACATATCATTCTCTCTTTCTTTCTTTCTTTCTTTCTTTCTACTTAACCTCTCTCTGCTTACCTCTCTCATTCTTTCTCGATCTTTCTCTTTTTAAACCTAACCCAACCTAACTTAAATCTAACGTAACCAGCCTATCATAACTTAAACTAACCTAATTTAATATGACCTATCTTTACCTAACATAAGTAATATCGTTTGAACTAATAATACTTAAAATACCCAATCTTTATATAATAAGTGTTTACATAACTGATCCTGTTCTATTTAATATTTATTTACATCCCGTTTTCTAAAGGTTAAGTGTTAACTTTTATGTTTTGATATATTTCTTTATGGTGTAATATTTATATTTTAATTTATTTTCACATATTTAATACGTTTTCTTTTTGCAAGCGTTAACTTTGATATATTTTGCTTAAATTCCGTTTTCTTTTTGCAAGCGTTAGCTCTACTATTTATATTTTCCTCTAAAAAACTTTAATTTTATATTGTTTTGTTAGCTTTTTATTATTATTTAGTTTTTATATTACATTTACTGGTTTGTCTTCAAGTTTTTATAATTTATGTTTTTTTTTTATATTTTAAAAAAAAAAAAAAAAAAAAAAAAAACATTTTAGGTTTTTAACAAAATTGTTTTTCTCTTAATGTTTATTTTCTGTTTTTGTTAACTTTTTATGTTCATAACTTAAAAAATATCATTTTATTGATCCTAAAGCAGCAAAGCAGTAGCGCACATCACCCACCTCTCCTCCCACTCGTTCGTGACCAATTGATCAATTAATATTTACCTTCATTTTGGTATTGCAAACTCACATGTTTATAATCATAATAATAATATGCTCTTTGTATATGGAAACTTAAAACGTTTAATTAAAATATTTTCATTACATAATTATTAAACTTTTAAATATATTTTCTACAAAATACACAAGCATAATAATATTAATAAAAAAGCTTATTTCCACCCAAGTTCATTTTGGTTAGGACCAGCTGGCATTGACACATCCTCTTTGCTTATAAATGATCAAAGTTTCTTCAGGAAAATAAAATAGAAGATCATATTACGATTATTGATCTGGCTAATGATTTTCGTTTAGAAAAAGATAATGGACATGTGTTGGTATTTTCAGTTTTAAACGTATTACATTAACGACAAATATTTTTTCACTAATGCTGGTTCCAGATTATTTTCTCTATATGCCCTTGGCTTCATTTTAGCATACTTTATTATTACATCAAACTTTGTAGTCCCATTTCCTTGTTCCACAGAAGCCGATATACGTATCCTATGACCCTGGTCTGTTATATGAGGCATATACGATATTGTTTTTATAAGGATCTGGAAGTTCACATAGGAATCGGAGAAGAAAAATTCTGATATGAGATAGATAACACATACACTAGGGGTTTTTAAAGTAATCCAACAATGGTGAATATTATTCGATAAGTTCATGATGACACTTTTGGTATGTATTGTAGGCAATATTCACTCAATGCAAGACTATTTCAACAACCTAACATACTTCTTATGTTCAATTAAAGAAAAAGTATCAAGAATTAAGCGGAATGTTTCCCTTTGGTAGCGAAATGTCCGTGAAATAACAGGGACATTCAATTGTGCAGGTCTTAACACTTTCAGAATAGCAATAACCAACAGGTAAATACTTTAGGTTTTATTCACTTTTGGAACTCAGCCCATTTTCGAAACATACGAAAGCACCCTTTCATTCTTGCTTTGGTGCATATATTTATATATATATATTATATAATATATATATTATATATATATATAATATATATATAAATATATATATATATATATATATATATATATATATAAATATATATATAATATATATATAATATACTATATTATATTATATAAAATAAACAATGTTTTACCTCCAATGCAACTAATTTGTTTATAATTTAATGAGCTTGCTATCAAAAACTTTAAAGTATTTCCTAAACACTTTATAGAATTTCTAAATCTAGATATTCAATTATCGGAACAATGACATAGTGACACTTAGCAACAGCGCTTGTTGCTACGTTTGGCATCTGCGCATGTTTTGGGGAAGAAGCTGTATATACAGCGGCTCTTCATTCTTATAGTTCGTTCTTAATCACGAACTCTTACTATCAGAATCTTCAGAAACATTCGTTAGGACCAGCAATATCTTAAAAATTTTCAACATTCAACGAAATTTTCGCGTTAATACTCAATCTCTAACTTAAGTATTTTGTTAAACCTAACTGATCTAACCTATTCCTTAATTAACAAAGGTAGTGTTGCTATTATTACTTATCAAAACCTAACCTAACATACATTACCCAACAACATATGCCAAACTAACAACACTTATTAGGCCTTTTAACCTATCAATTACTGCTAACATAACAATACCTGACCTAACTTAGCCTCCCCACAATCTCTGAAACTAACTGATTATACCCTAACTTACAAAGGTAGTTTTCCTAATGTTACTTAGCAAAACTTAACCTAACATATATTACCTAACAACATATGTCAAACTAACTTCATTTATTTTGCATTTTAACCTGTTAAATATTGTTAACATAAAAATACCTCACCAAACTAAGCCTCTACAGAACCTCAGACTTTTTCTTTTTAAGAAATATGATTAGTTCTTTACTACAGTTGTTCCACATACCTTTCAAATGTCTTATATATAAATATAATATATATATATTATATATATATAATATATATATATTATATAGTATATATTATATAATATAAATATAATATATTATCTATATATATATATATATTTTATTCACTATAATTATATTACTAATATTATATATGATATACTATTAATATAATCTATACCGACCTACTCTTACTTTAAGCATTTCACCTTCCTTCTTTTTATTATATTACTATTTATATTACTATTATTATCGAATAACTTTTATTACTTTATTTATATATCCTTAAGTCATTATCATTATTATTTCTATATATTACTACATACTATATTTTTATTATTTATATATATATTATGTTTTTACGTTGGTCCTTCTCGTGTTTTTTCTTTTTTTTCATTTTATTTATTCTTCCATCCTCTCTATAATTAACAACTCTTCTATTATACTATTTACCCATGATTCATTTATACCCTTGGTTATTTTTAGTTATCTAGCCTTATCTACTATGTATATCATACTTATATTCTTATTGTTTATTAATACCTGGAAATTATAAATATACTTTGATGCATGCTACCTATTCCTTTTATCTTCAACATCCAATATAGCGGCACAATGAAAATCATTGAATACTATAGTCTTTTTAGATAGTCCTCTAATTTCCTCATCCGTCACCGTTCAAAGTAAACGACCTTAGGCTTTGTATACAATTGTTGCAGCGATGTTCCCATTTTTTGGAAGCACTCATTAAAGTCTGCCGAGCTGTTGTGTGTTTCGGTCCTGAAGCGATTCAGCTTGGATTTATTTAGTAAAATCAATATGCATGCTTTTTAGTATAGGAGTTTTGCATTTGGGGAACAGGTAAAAATCGCGAGGGGTAATGTCTAAGGTCGATGTAGAGAAAAACTGAGGATAATCGACAGTAGATTCATGTTCTGTTTTTTTTTTATGCAAGTACTTTGTTACAACGAGATAGAGATGTATGCAGTTGCATTGTTCATGGTACAGCAACAAGTTTCCGTTCATTCATATGTCAGAACGTATTTATTGTCTGAATTTTCCTTTACTCGTCTTTAAACATAGCAATAAAACTTCTCGTTACTAGTCTAAACAGGTGGAAGACAACTTTTTATTCACTATTTCTAGAATATCGAAAACAGGATCAATACAATCATTTATGTTGCTTGTGATCTTAGTTTTTCCGGCGCAGAAAGGCTCGCGATTTCCGTTGTGAAAACTGTTTCTTGGTTTCAGGGTCATAACTGTACGACGTATCAGGACTTTCGTACATGGTTCGACCTCTCAGCTTTATTTGTAAATTTTTTTCAATTTCCTTTTATATTTATGAGCTTGGACTGGAAATTAGGGTCATTTCAAACTGTTTCATGCTACCTACACTCTATATACTTCTTGATGACGTATACACCTGTTGCCATAGAGAGAGGAGAAAATAAACTTTGCTGCAATTCTTTTTTGTTGTCAGTTCATCCGCTAGAGAATTGTATTAATCATTTTCAGTATGACAGTCCAACATGATTACAAACATCATGGATTGTCTGCCTTCCGTGTGTGAGGATAATTTCCCTAACTCGGGCAATTATTTCCGAAGTTGTGTGTGAATGATGATGGTCGATTTAGATGATTATCAACTTTCGCAGATTTCCGGCCATTATCGAAACACTTAAACCACACTAATGTTGCTTGCTCAATAATAAAAGTCTCCATCAGTATCTGGCGGGTTTCAGCCGGGGTTTTGTTGAGCTTGGAGCAAAATTTAATGCAAATTTGGAAATTTGCAGAAACACAAGAAAGGCCAAAGAAAACAACCGTCCAAAGCTCGAAAACACCTCCACTCATAAAGACACAGTTTTAACATCTTTTTGCATCTAACAAAAAATAAAAAAAAATTTAGTAATGAAATTTACTGAATGATGATTTATTATTACCTATGATTTATATATTCGATTATCTTTCTTAATTTTATTTATTTGTTTTATTTTATATTTTTTGTCAACTTTTACATCCTAAGTTCACGATAATATTTATTCCAACTATTATATAATTTTTCAAACTAATATTGAATATTCCCAAGTAATACAATTTGCAAAATATACATACACACACACATGTAAGAATATAAGCATAGGCACAAACGAACATACAGGATAACGGATTACAGTTCTTTAATTTTTCTTTTTATATAAGATTATTATAAAAGATAAAAAATTTGCCCTCAATTCAAAGTCATTTCCAGATAAGAAATAATTTCTAGTTAGAATTTCTTGAATTCTTCTCTCGAGCTATTTTTAATGGAAAAAAAATGTATGAATGATCATTTCCTTTCTCTGCGATTTTATTATTATTAATCACTTATTATTATTGATTATTATTATATTAGTGATTAGTATTATTATATTATATTATTATTATTATTATTGAGTATCTGTAATTTTAATATTATTACTTATTATTAATAATATTATTCATCTTATTTATTATTATTATTTACTTTATAATTTTAGATTAAATTTTTTATTATTATCAGTATTGCATAGTAAAGAATAACGGGAATGATTGGATGAGTAGGTTATCTATCTAATTATTCATTATTATTAATATTATTATTTACTATATAATTTGGTATTTTCTCCAGGTGATTATTATTAATTATTATTCATTATTATTTATTATTACTTCTCATTATTATTGCTATTATTTTATTAGGGAGAGTATTATTATTATTTGACTTTATTTATTATATTATTATTGGGACTATTATTATTGAATTCATTATTATTTGATTAATTATCTATTATGTATTATTCATTATTATCATTAATTCGATGTATTATTATTATTATTACGTATCATTATTATGTTATTATATTCCATTATATTATTATTATTATTATTATTTATTATTATGTATTTATTCATATTTATTATTATTATTATTATTATTATTATTATTATTAATTATTATTATACTATACTATTATTATATATGATATACTATTTATATATATATATATATAATTTAAATTTAGATGCCTTTTTTTATACTATAATTATTTGGCACTAATTATTTTATTTATATTATAATATACAATGCTCAGGCGAAAATATATATATTTAATAATTGCTATACTTTAAATTGTATGTATGTTTATGGAACGATAAAATACTTAAATTTATTCAAAAGACCATAATTTATATAAGAATACATGAGGAAATCCTTGTCAATCTACCCTGATTATGTAAATAAACAAAGAGAATAAATATTCGACAGATAGATCAGTATGAGTAACACTCAAGGGTCAAGATAAAATGATTGAACAACTGACGATAGTCTTCACCAGGTTTCATGTAAGGTGGATCTCGCCTTTGGAGGACACAATGGCCTGTGGGCTCTTCTTCAAGATTAAGACTCTTCGATTTAATCGTTAACATAACAGGGATAGCACCTGGGCATGGTCGTGATAGAGTGTTGGTTCCGCACTCTTAGCTGTGGCTCTTATTGATAGGCAGGTCTTTCGCACTATTATTTTATAATTATTAAATTATAATCTGATTTAATATTAAATTTTTAGTCTTTGTACATATAATCCTAAATGTTTATCACTCTATACTCACTTAACTATTTATATAGTTTACGTTATACACTTATTTCTGCTATAGACTATTTAATTAATAATTAATATCCGCTAGTAGCTTATATAGCATAATATTTTTTGTATTCTGCTAATGGTTATAATTTGTTTAAAAATGTATTTTAGAAAAAAAAATTTGACCACTATTAATTTATATATAATATCTGTACCTTTAATAATGGATAAAAATTTCATCTTTCTAGTGAAAATTATCTATTGTAGGGAAAACAAGAAGAAATTTTTTTCCTTGGATAAGAGGAAAAAACAAAATTATATCATTTACTCTGCAAAGAATACATTGGAGTTGGACATAATACTTAAGATATGATTATCTTAAGTTTAAGGGAAGTGTAGGTTAAGGTTACACAGCGTAAAGCTAGATGGTAAGGTAAGGTTTTAATGGTTGCTGGCTGGTTAAGGTAAGTAAAGTAATTGGTTACGTAACGCAATGTAAGTAATGGATATAGTATAGGTAAGTGTAACAGCTAATAAATAGCTAAGGTTTAAGGTAATGTAAGGTTCGTAAGGTTAAGGTAAGTAATGTCTTGAAAGTAATGTAAAGTAAGTTTAAGGTTCATTTAAGTTTGCGTTAGTGCGTGGGTTAGTCATATTCTTTTGATTTATCGAATCTTATTACTTGGTATTTGAAATCTCTTATTTCTTATGGAAATAATTATTAAAATTCTTGGCAACTTTAATATGATACATGTTTATTGGTTAAAAAATTCAGCATTCTGGAGGTGGGTAAAAATTAACAAAAGACTTTGGGTAAATATATCCTATTAATTCGGTTAGCATCGTAACTGAGAATAGTCTATATACCTTTATTTATGTTACTACTATTTAGTATATAATATATAATTGTATATTCCTATATAGCTGTACCAAACATAATATTTTAATTACTGTATAAAAATATATATCAATATCTAGGATACTGTTTATATATATATATAGTATTACTATATAATTTATATATATTATATATAAGAATATAAAGAAAATTAATGCATAAATAATTTTTTCTTATAAATACTAATATAATAATTATTTAAACAATAAATTAAAATTAAGAAAATTAAATTTAGAGAATATATATAAAAACTAAAAATTATTAAAAAAAACATATAAAATTCCTAATTTTTGGAGGTAACCAGCCCTTTTCCTTTTATTTCAACAACAAACATCTAACTCATTGTTTCGATTAGCCACTGAACACGAATTCTGTGCCGAATCAATTTGGCGAACGTAGTGTGAACGCAGTGTTAAGTTTGTTCAAGGTAATGTTTGGACATACCACCATGGTTCCGTTCCCGATTTGTCCGCATACAAGTTTCAAGGGTATAAGCTGTTGCTGTTGAACCATCAACAGCTTTCTGGGGTATTGCTGTTCCGTCAACAGATGACTGCATCGGTGCTTTGCCAGCGGCGACATTTAAAACTGCAAATGAAAGAAAGATATTTAATAAAAATTAATTAGACTTTTCCTTTTTTTCTTACTTAACGTTACATAATGCTGTTTATATATATACTATATTATTCTATCTTACTATACATATATATCGTATATATATAAGGCAATACTATATTATATATATATTTGTGAAAGTATATATATATATCTATACATATTTATACTATTATATACCTATA
Organism: Trachelipus rathkii; assembly: GCA_015478945.1. Taxonomy (NCBI): domain Eukaryota; kingdom Metazoa; phylum Arthropoda; class Malacostraca; order Isopoda; family Trachelipodidae; genus Trachelipus; species Trachelipus rathkii. The sequence continues at coordinate 18,985 of JABUQX010053123.1, forward strand.
TATATTATATTATATATATTTATATATTATAATATATTATTTTATATATATTATATATATACGATTATAATTATATATGCTGTGTGTGGTGTATTTGTAAATTATAGGTGTATCATAAGTGTGACAAATATATAGACAAATTCATGGAGTAAAGTATAACAAAAATTAAAGCGAATGTGAGAGGTTTTTGGGGGAGAATTCTTGTAGGGATGGAAAGGGGAAACTCTTGCAACGTGCAATCATAAGTATACTTGTGCTAATTTAATTCAGTTAAGTGCGCTAAAAATTAAATTTAAACCCCTTTTTGAGTCATGATTAGTTTGGCTGTCCTCAATGTCATCGTTTAACTCAACTCTCACTAATATATTAATTGGGTAATATATAGTATATAATATAGTTAATATATATATATTTAGTTAATAATATATATACTATTTCTTATATAATAAAATATATATTATATTAATATATAGTAGTATTATATCTATTATACTTTCTCTCTCTCTCTCATCTTCCTCTCTGCATCTCTCTCTATTATATATATTATATATTTATTATTATATACATTATATATATTTAATATATAGATAGGTTATTATAACATATTATAATTATTTATAATAGATAACGTTAGTATATTATATGTATATACTGTATATTAACAGTATATATTTATGTATATACTATAATATAGTACCTATATATAATCATCGGCTTGATCGATTGCGAAAATGAATATTATATTATATATAATATATAGTATCATTTACTAATTTAGTATATTAACATCCTTAACTTTTTCCTCAGTATCGACGCCTTTTGCAAAAAGGTGACCATTCTCTTACGACATGAAGGGTATACATCGTTGACTTATTCTTTTGTTCCCACCATTTGCCCTGGGGTCGCTGATCTCTCTCTCATATCTGCCATTTCCCACATCCTTCTTGTTAAGAGGCGATTCATTCTTGTCTCATTCCGTAGCATTCAAGTAGATTTACTCCAGTGTTTACTGATGTCTTCTAAAAGTCAGTGGGACACGTGTGGGGTGATCCTGCGTTCTGCTGTCTTTCCTCGACCGAACTTTACTCTTCTAATATCCTCAGCCCCTCATGCTTCAATTTTTACGGCAGTAATTAATGCTAATAAGATCTGGCCCTCTTCTCTGCGAATTTCGTTCATTAACCCAAGACCCGTACGGTCTTATAATCATTTATTATACAGTAAGTCTCTCAGCTCCCCCAGTGTGCTCTAAGTCCCCCCATCTAAAAACCCCAATTTTATATCGTCATATCATACAATTTCTTGGCTGCTACCGACTCTCGTACAGGAAACAAATCATCTTACTATGTTGGATTTACCCCTCTCACTAGGTTACGGCATATATATGGCTATTGCGCTTAATACATCATCTGACAAGGAGGTCTAGAAGGCCGATTATAACCTATTACTCCGTAGTCTGGTTTTATTGTCAGCTCGGTGCCACGGTTATGGCATTCCGGCTTTAGGGGGCGCCTTCTCTACCATCCAAACGGTGATTAAATTATCCCCGGCTCTTTTTAGTATTTATAGTTGTTTCCGGTCTTACTGACAGTAGTGCTGGGCAAATGATGGGCGAGGGGTGAAATTAGAAATATAAGCTGAACATTGGTGAATGGTCTGCTCTCTGAACTTAGACAAAAGCTTTTGCACAGCCTCCGCATTGACCACACCAATATCTACTCACAGCACTACATGTCACGGATCTCTAACCCTTCATTACAATTTCTCCTGTCGCTATAAACTTTCCGCATCATTATCTGTTCCCATACTCTTCAATTGCTTCCGTTGTACCTCAACTGAACCGCTCATTTCGCCTCGTCATTTTCCTCCATGCTATGGTCCATAACAATTTAAAGGTTTATTCCCATATCTTGTCTGAATCTTCCCATTTTATCAGTAAGTATTTTCTCTTATCTCAAATTCTGAATATTACTTCACGTCGATATATCGAGTTATAGATATAAGGATATAATTACTAATGTAAAATAAATCAATAACTTTTTTTATTTATCTTTTTTCTTTTAATTTTTTACTGAATATTCATACCGATTCGCCATCTACAATTAGTGTTTAGTGAAATATTTGTTTAAAATAAATTGTATGGATGCCGAAGAACCCACCCATGGAGTTAAATATTCAGTATCCCAGTAAAATATATATAACTAATCAATATATAATCTTATATAAATGAATTATGTATATAATATATATATTTTTATATATTAATAGTATATATATAATATATGAGTATATTATATTATTCATATTATAATATAAATAATAATCAAGTATATATATATGTATAATGTATATTTTGTATATATAATATATATATATTAGTAGTTACTATTGTCGTGCGTGGTTATGGTTTGCGATGTGGCTTGTTAAATACTAAGGATATAGAAGTAAATCTGCGCTATGTCGGTGTAATCAGTTATACGTAACAAAAAAAGAGAAATAAGATAAAAAAAGTTATAAAACAAAAATATAATAATATACAAGTTAAAGAAAAAAAAAGAGTTAAAAAAAAGTTTAAAAAAAGAAAAATATCAATATATTACGATTAGCGGAAAGAAACGAGATAAATGTAAATCCTAGATGGCAGAAGAGTCGAAGTATCATATAGGTACATTTTTAAGTAATGTAGAAGCGCGATTAACATTCTATGAGATTGTTGTGGAAATCTATTATTTTCTAAGTTTTATGATTACCGCTTTGCTTGGGGGTTGGGGTCACAGACGGAGAGAAGGAAATTCCTTCGTTGAACGGTTTGCACGTTCAAAACCGAGGTGCAGCCGAGCCGGCCAGTTGGGTTACGAGAGTATGAAAAACTAGGCGTCCCCTTACGTGGCGTCTCTCCCTCTCCTCGAGTTCGGGTTCGCTGCCCGTCGTATAGATATATGCTAGCGGATCAGGGTTGGTTGCGTGAGTCTCAGGGTGCCTTTCACGTATGAGCGTAGGTATTCAATGACCTCTTAAGTAGCACTTACGTGGGCCTGCCTTCTTAGATCTGCTAGTCCCGTGTAAGTCCCTCGTGCCTACTCTTCGTGGTCATCCCTGATCTTAACCAGTGCTCTATACTCCACCATGAGTGCGCCACTACCTAAACATATATAGCGATTCGCTTTTATAACCGTGTTACGAGTGTATGATGTCTTATGTGTATAGGGCTATATATTATTAGTCAAGTGTATCTGATTTCATTAGTCAGAGTATGGGTACGTGACTAACTATGCTAAAGGTCTCACATAACTTACTCTACCTAATTAGTGGAAGCATTCTTACTAGTATATAGACTTCGGTCTACTCTACCGTATGATATGTTATATTATCATTATATCATGTTTCAATAACAGATTAATTTTAATACCAACTAATACTACTTAACGAATCAATTAACTACTAACAACTCCATATTAAATAAAACTGCCTAAAGAATAATTATATAATTCATATATTATTTGTTTATCACTTTTCAATAGGAGTAAAGTAAAAATATCGAAAGTCGCTATAAAATCAAAAACTAAGATTAAAATATACCATTATAAATAATATATAAATATTTATGATTATTTATAATCATTTATTATATATAAAAAGTTATTATATAAAATATATAGAAATAGTATATATAGAACTTATTAAAAGTTAAAAAAATATATAGTTATTATTATAGTTAGGTCAATTTATATATATGTTCATTGTACTATGCAATAAATTTTTTCTTGTTAATTCATTTCACTCTGGTTATGGTTACCATTTGCTTCACACACATTTCGCCACCATGGTATTCTTAATTGTATTTCTGCCGGTTTTCCCACACACACGTAGCAACACGTATGCCACATTCCGGTGCCTGTGCCGATTTCTCGTCACCACCATCACTCATTGACTTAAGTTATTGTTTGATCTCGAGGGCTTTATATCGTGACGGCCTGGTCGCCGCGGGAGTGTAGGTCACTCATGCCGTCAGACTTTCTATTTTTCCTTAGCATCTCCCCATCAATTTTGGGCAGAACTCTTTTTACCGGGGGGTTCTTTAGGCGAGGTATCGTTGAAGGGGCCCTTCGGCGATAAGCAACCACGTTTGGACAACTATACAATATAAACGGAATGGAGTGCTAAAAACAGCTATGGATAAAGTAATTCGGGTCATTCTGACTTTCTTTTGCTATGCCATCTGATTTGGGCTGCATTTACCTCGTAAGGAGAGGGCGAGAGGGGTCAGGCATAGTGTGATTTTGTTTCTTACGAGAGTGGCGCAGCCGAAGATTGTGAAAGAAATGTTAGCAGTTGTAATGGCTAGGAGTGCTTTCAGGGATCTGGTGTGCGGGGTTCGTAGATGTCTGTCGAACTCACTGTTTATTTGAATTTTTGACTTTATTTATTATGTATTTTATTATTTATTACTATATTTATTAAATTCATTATTCTTAAATTATTAATTGATTGATTGTTTTATTAAAAATTATTAATTAGTTAATCTATTATTATCTATTATATTAATTCATTATTATTATATTTTATAATTTAAACTACATGATTATGGTTAGCTATGCACTCATTATTATATTTTTATCATTTTTCTTTATTATTATTTATATTATTATCTAAATTACTATTATTATTATTCTGTTTAATTATATTATTAATTAAATTACTTAATATTATTATTTAGTTTGTATGTATTAATTATTTCATTAATTAGAGTTTTCTTATTATCATCATTATTATTATTATATGTATTTTATTATTATTCAATATTTAAGTTAATTATTATCTATTACAATTAATTATTATTATTATTTATTATTAAATTATTATTTAATATTATTTATTATTTATTATTATTAGTATCTAAACGAATAATTAGAAGCATGAAAAGATTTACCCAAACATAATTTTGATTCTATAGTGACTAAAAAATAATATATAGTATGAGCAATAGTTAACCGGGTCCTAATACAGGAAATAAGTCTAAATTTCAAATACCACCTCACCTCTCCGACCCTTCTCCTCCCGTCTAGAACATATTCTTGTTATATTTTGTACTCTATTGATTCTATTTAATTCAGGTTCCATTTCCGGTCGGAAAGGAATGTTATTATTAAGCATAAAAATAGTTTTCTTTTAAAAACTCCCAAGAATATTAATAAGTTAAGGTATAGGTTTTTCGACAGTCAATAACGGTAAACACTTCCCAAACTGAAACAAGAATATAATGGTACATGGACCCAACTTTAACTCATACGTTCGCCGCACCCTTGTGGAAATAAACTGTGCCAACATTAACTAAGTTTTCCCTATCTTGAACAATTGGGTAAAGTAACTACATTGGTACATACCAGCAACGTAACCATCATAATTATTGGTAATTTCAGCTTAAACATTTTTGATATTAACACCAGACATTGATCATAACTCTTTAATCTAATACCCATACTGAACCAAGTGAATATGGCATCGCTAACGTACAGGTTTCCATATTTCTACCAGGTTTTTGTCGGACCTGATTTAGCTAGCTAATTACCTGCCCGTTACAGAATATTATTGCTTTGTCATTGAGTAAACTTCTTGATTGATTAGGCTCTTATTATACGACATAAGTATGTTTTTTATTCAAAACGTTATTAACATCATGGTCATATGTAATAGTAATATAGGTACATTTGTAAAGTATCAAAAAATCCTGATGTCTTTTCGCATATATTATGTCGTACAATGCTGTTATTACACATTAGTCAGAGAGGATATAGAGTAGGAACTTGTTCTGTAGTACGTAATTTATTCTATCTCAGGGCGATAGGTCATGTTGTCATTGTTGTATTCTAGTTCAGGTTGGATAGTGTTACTCTGCTTATGACCCTTCACTACCGCTTACCATCAAGGCTTTGGCAGCTACTATCCACGAACTTTCTTTTAATGTTTCTTAAAATAAGATATCCTTTTGTTTTATGAATGAATTGACTTTAATAGTACCAATAGGCTACACAAGTAAACTCATCTCTTACCCGTCTTTTACAACATATTTATCAGTTAGCTAAAGCAAGTATTATCGTATCAAAATTCCTCTAACAAAGTTGGTCTTGTCAAATTATTGATACAGCAATCTTGAACCTAGAATTTAATTTACTTCAATACAAGTGTCCCAATTGCATTTCAAATATAACCCACGTTATTTTGAACTATAAATGAACGTAGACATTAGCAAATTTCGACCAAACCCAACATTACTCAGCAAAAATTTAAATCTTAAGCCCCCCCTCGGTTTTTCTAGCCCATCAGCACCGAGCCCTTACACGTAATATCCTTACCGAAACTTAAACATATC
>JABUQX010053124.1:0-7500 GCA_015478945.1 Trachelipus rathkii
TTATTATATAGTATGGATAATATTTATGTACTACATATCATTCATTATATATAAGGCACATTAGGGTAAGTCATCCTAATATTTAACAGGTTAAATTACATATACAACATGTTAAAAATTATGCTGAATTTAATGAATAAATGGAGTAGAATATGTTACGATATTAATATGGCTCATGAGTATTAACTTAAGAACGTAATCAAATGAAACAAAATAATAAATAGAGAATAAAACCAGACTAAGACTTAAAGAGCTGAGGTATATTACAGAGGAGTACTAGATAACTAATATATATATATATATATAACGGGGTTGCTTATTATGGTCGAGTTCTAGGTTATATAGTTATTGTGTGAGGTAATGTACGTATAGTTCCATTCCTACTTATATATCATATCTAATACCTCTATGATTCGAGGTATAGTATATTATCCAAAGTGCGTAGTGTATATCACGCCTATTTTTTTATATACCTACTCATCAATCGTCATCACTCCCACTTTTCATTTCTCCTGCCCTCTTTACGAATAGCGGGTAAGCGTTGCGTTTCATGCACCGAAAATAGAAAAAATAGTAGAAAGAATATAACGCAAGTCGAAAAGAAAAGAAAGCCCAGCCACCGCCCCCTTTATATTTTTAGTGAGAACTCGTCCACAGTACAGAATAAATCCACCTTAGAGCTTTCACGGAACCGGGACGCTCACCCTCATTATGGCAATCGTCGCCAATGTAGGTTCATCTCCTTCTCCCAGCGTGGCAGCCAACCAATAACCTCTCATAAAACCCACCGCCAAATTAACACTCTATATAATGCACTTTTCTTCTGCCTCTAACCAACTCACATTTCCTGCCTCCAGGCATTCCTTTACTGACATCCACCATCCCCTTTTTTTTCTGTTCTCACCAGCCGGCCGATTTTACCACAGCAACCCAACTAACTCTGACACCCGCTTAACCAAACGCGTACTATCATCCACCATATCTTTCCACATAAAGACACCATCTGCAACGTCACTTTTTATTTAGTTCTATCATTTACCCTTTTCTTTTCCACCACACAACTCTCTAATGACTTCGTTTCTCATCTCCCTCTCATCCTATTGTCAATTCTAATCTCACACATAACACGCACTCTCTAAGATTGTCCATACTGAGCATGAATTGCACAACTGTTAGATATATACCTCTTTATTCCAGATCATAGTCTCACATACTATACATTAACAACAGGTAACACATACCAATCATGGTAAGACCCTTATACTGCGCACTCAAAAGGACTTAAGAATCCCTTTACATCCACAAGAAGTTTTAATTGCACCAGCGCACCTTCCTGCCATTTAATTTACACACATTTCCTACTGTACATTTCGCGTCATTCCCGTATTGCTTACCCTATATACTCTGTTGAATTGCCACAGGACACTAACATATTAGCGTAAATATTTACTTTCAAGAACTTTGATACTTTCTCAGTTTGTTACACACATCTAACATAACTTCTACAACCATCCCGAGGAACTGTCCTACTCACGCACCCCGTCCACACCATCAACCTTACTCGTTATCTAGCGTTTCTTAGAAAACCCACTCTTTTAACCCGCCTGATAACATCTTCATACTCTCTTCATCTCTCCATCATTCTTTTAAAACACCTACACCTTCCCTTGCCACCCTACCTCTAATTCTTTTCATAAACCCCCATCCATATACAAATTGAATATAAATGGAGACATAACACACATCCCTGCCTAGCTCCGCTATTAATATTAAACCAACGTCACTTTCAACCTCCCCATCTCTATTTCTTCACATCCGCATACCCGCTCTTCAATATCTTTGGTCATTCCGCATACTTTTTGATTTTCCCATTCAGCCCTAGCCAACCACCAATCCACCATATATGCATAGCACCTGCCATAGGATGCTTCCTTAATCCTATTCTATACGCCTGGCTTGCAAAATTCATAATAAAACCCCTAAATAACACATTTCTTTCTCTTCTTTCCCCTCTTTATTCTTCTCAATCATTTGTTTCAATGTAAAGATTGATTCCACACATCCTTTACCACTTCTAAACGGCGACTTGTTCTTCGCAATCAGTCCTTCAGTCACTCGACGCACTCTGTTTCGAGAACCAAAATACCAGCATATATCGCCTACAACACTCAATAAACTAATTCCCCTACCACTTCCACAGTTCTGCTTATCTCCCTTACCCTTAATAAGCGGTAACTAATTATGCTGCGTCTCCTTCATCCCTCGGACTATAACCCTCCAATATACGCTTTTGTTTACATAACTTCTAATCCAAATCAATCACTATCTCTCCTCCGTTCTTGATCATTTCCAACCAGAAATTTCATCTATAACCTGCGATATGTCATTCTTACAACTTCTTCACTCTACAGCAAGTCTACCCCTCCTTTTCCCTCTTCACTGATGACCTTTTTCCCCAAAACTACTATCTCCTTCGTTTCACCGGCATCAACCCACCACATATTCCCCACTTAGCATAACCCTCTTTCATTACTGTCAATGTTATGCCGATTTTCGAAGTGTAACCATTTCACATAATCCTCCTTTTTCCTTTTCACCCTCTTCCACAGTAATATCGGATTGGCATTTCTAACTTCTCCATATAAGACGAGGGAGCACCAGCCGGGCACGGCGTGCCAACTATTTTCATTATATTAGCTAATCACTCGATGGGGCCAGGACAGATCTTCCTTTTCGGGGCTTATGTATCTCCATGCGGTTTTGTGTTCAGTTAACTGCTTTCTGCCGCGTTGTGCTTTACAACCTTCATGAAGTAGTCTCCTTTACTTTCCCTTGTAAGTCCCCGTTCATCCTCCTTCCCACTTATTTTATTTTACCTCTTTTTCCTCCCCAACGCTCTTTATGCACATCCCTCTAGTATTTTCTTCTGTGCCTTTTCCAGTTCTCTGCCCATAATATAATGTCCCATGACACTCTTGTCCTTTGTTGAGACATTCCTTATCACGGATTGTTTTTCCATATTACGTACATTTCATCACCATTTCAGCTTTACTTTTTTTTCTTATTAAACCCGACTCTCCCCCTAATTATCAACCTTTACTCAATTCATTCTCAACCTACTAACTGCTAAATTTCTTGACTTCATCCTACTTTATACATATTTCAGAAGTACTTCTTTATGCACTACTAACAACTGCTTTCTTCATTCTTCATTGGCTTCCAGATTTGTTCAGTATCAACCTTTGTTCACTTTATTTTCTACATAATCTGTAATTTACTTGCAAGCGGCTCTATATATTTTATCCTGTTTTAACTATATTGTCTCAGCTTACCTACGTCTTAAAGTTATTTCTAAACCCACTTTTCCATAACTCCTCATTCACGCTTCCAAAGCCCATCCTCATAAGGCCCCACTATAACTGTTATAATTATTTACATAATAAAAAAATCAATATATGAATACGATATACGAGTATTATATATTAATGAGAGGGAATAAATTTATATATATATATATTATTATATATAATATATATAATTAGATATATATATAACCTTATTAATTTTATATTATTAATTTACCGTTTATATATATTATATACGGGTATATATAATATATACTATATAATATATATATATATATATATATATATATATAGGTAATATTATATTAATATATTAATTTAATATATATATAAATATCTATATATAATTATATATAAATATATATATATATATATATATATTTATATATTATATATATTTATTCCTTTAGCTTTTCGTTATAAGCCTGATTGTAAACTAATCTTATCATTGTATAAATAGAAAAAACTGCCCCTAAATAAAAATAATCTTCAAGAGTAATATTATCATTAGCCGCTTGAGGCAAGTTGAATACTCTTTCCAAATAAGTAACGGTATAAGTTAATATGTTTAGGTTTCAGAATGGACAGTGTTTTTCGAAATATATGGAAATATATATAGAATATTTAAGAATTAAATATAATAAATAAATAAAATTAAATAATTTTTGAATAACATACATAAATAAAATATTAATTAATTAAAATAAATTTTCTTATTTTTATTTTATTTCGATTTATTTCAATTTATTTTTTATATATATATGATATATATATATATATATATATATATATATATTAATAGATGATTTATGGTGATATTTATACATATACGTATATAATATATTATAGATATATATATATTATATTATATGATTATATACATTATATATTATAGTAATATATATATATATACTCGTTATTTATTGGAGGGAGAGCTGCTAATTTATATATTTTTAGGTTTAGATTAAATTAGGTAGGTAGTTTAGTTATATATATATATATATACGTATATAGGAATATATATATATTATATATCTATGATATATATTATAATTATATATATTTTGTTTCACCACCACTCAACGGGCTGGGCCCTTTTTTTTTTTTCAAAGGAGGGGGCGAAAATTAAAATGGGTAAAACCAACCCCAAGCTCTCAAGACTTAATCTACCAGTCTCTCAGTGTGATCACAGACGTGGTCTTCAAAGAGGGGAAGATTAAATACAGTTTGAAAAACAGAAAGCAAGGAGTCTTTCCACATGAACAGAAGTAGCTGCGATTAATAAAAAAACGCACCATCAAGATCGCAACAAGTCTGAGGTTTCTCAATACTCACTATGCAATTTCATTGCAAAAGACGCAAGGCACCTCCTTGTGATAGTACAAGGGCGTGCAAGGGTGATGCGTGCAAGAGGTCAACTCCCGCGCAAGCATCTGCCGCTGTAGTACCTATAGAAAAGTAGGTTTTGAATTTTGACATTGTTGAGCACAAATTTCAAAAAATTAAAAAACTACTTCGTGCATTTTGTATAGGTAATGGACCCATCTATGCATATTTCAAGTTTACAGTCATTTCGAAAAAAATTAAAGGAGGTAAAGCTAAACCTGTCAAAAACATAGGTTTTGAAAAAATGAAAATTTTGAAAGAATGACTTTAATAGACACAGGAAAACACATGTATGTATAATACCGACTTGTTTTATTGAGCTCAAAAAAAGCTACAGTTTGCTCTTTCCCATCTCAAAAATTTTGGGCTGAAAATTGAAGAATTTTAGATGTCATTTTTCAGGTGGGTGCAAAAAATTGTTTGGGGTGATTGCTGTGGCTCCGATATTGAACCCTACCCTTAACTTCAAGGACACTAATCTCCATAGTTTAACTCTCAACAAGGGTAAAAAGTGCTCGATTGCTTTTTCTGATTATCCAAGGAGAGAAAAACTCTTTCATGGAACAAAATGTTTATTTTTTCTTTTGTTGCCTTTTTGATTTCTTGTTTTTCTTTTTTCCTTGTTCTCTGTTCTTGCGCGCTGTGGTGCTTGTTTTCTCTAATATTTTTTTCTCTCTCTCTGTTGATTCATGTTTTCTGTGCAGATGTATGTTGATTCTTTTGTTCTTTTTTTTTTTGGTTGGTCTCTTTTTTTTTTTTTTGTTTTTTTTTTGTGTTATTTGTGGTTTTGTTTTTTTTTTGAGTTATTTGTTTTTTTTTTGTTTGGGGTAGCTATTTATTGAAACTTTTGGGTTTTGTGCGGTTGTCTTTTTTCATTTTTATCTTTTTTGGCTTGATTTTTTTTTTTTGTGTGTTTGGGTTTTTGTTGTTTTATTTTTTTTTTTCTTTATTTCTTTTTCTTCTCTTTTTTTGGTTTTTTTTTCCTTTTTTTCTGTGGTTTTTTTTTTTTAGAGTGTGAGGTGGGTGTTAATGCGGGTGGGGTTGTGGGCAGAGGCTTCGTCCGCTTGTTGCTGGGTTTTTTTTTTTTTTTTATTATCTTTTTTTCCTGTAGGTGGTTTTCATTCTTGGTTCGGTTTTGGTAGGTGGCTGGATTGTGTTTCGGTTTGGGGATTGGTTCGTGGGGGGTTTTTCTTTCGGGTTGCTTTGTTGGGCTTGGCTGGTTTTGTTTTCTCATTGGGCCTCTCTCTCGTATTCGTCTTTCTCTTCGTCGTCGTTCTCTCTCCTTTCTCCTCTCTCTCCTCTCTCTCTCTCATTAACAGGAAACAGCTTTCTTCCTCTCTCTGCTCCTCTCTCTCCTTCTTCCTCCTCTCTCGTCTCTCTCTCTCTCTTCTCTCTCTCTCTCTTCTCTTTCTCTCTCTCTCGTTCCTCCTGATTCTCTTTGTTCTCTCGGGAGGGTCCGTGGCGTGGGGTTTTCTCTTGTTTATTGTGTTATATATTTGTGCCTTATTGTTTTTTGAATGTTGGGCTGCTGCGTGTGTTATTGTTTTTTATTCTCTGGTTCTTTGTTCTCTAATTCTATGATTTCTAGTTCTCTAGTTCTCTTGTTATTGTGCCCTCACGTTATTGTTTTCTCTGGAATTTTTTTGTTCTCTTCTCTGGAACTTTTTTCTTGTTCTCTAACCTTTTCGATTTTATTATTATGTCATTTATCAATATCCAATTTGCGAGAACATTTTCAACTTTAAAAATTAAAAAAAAAAAAAACTATTTTTGTAAATGATTAATTAAAACAAATTAAGTTTTCTAATTATTTTTTTTCACTTAGAGTTTTAGATGATTCCATTCCAATTGTTTTATTAATTACGAAGTTTCTCTTTTTCCTCCAATGAAGAGAAGAAAAATTTTGGAGTCTCACCAACATTTTTGGTGCAGAAAAAGAAAATCAATTATGTCTCAATCGGAAGTCAATCAAACTATAATTTTAACATCGATCTAGAATATCTGCACCAAATCAAAGTTTTCACCCTCTATCACACACACATGCACACAGAAACACACAGAGATGCATACAAACACACATAGATATACAGAGATACATACACGCACACACACACAGATTCTCAGAGATACAAACAGACGCACATAGATATACAGAGATGCATACACACACAGATACACAGAGATACAACACGCACTTATATATTAATAATCTTATATAATATATATATAATATATATATATTATAAGGTATATATTATATATATATTATTATATTATATATATATATATATATATATATTATATATATATTATATATTATAATCAAAATAATGTATAGTAGTTATCAAGTTGAAAACCTAAAAAAATTTCCAAAATGAAATGAAAAATAAAAAAACGAGTTCATGAAAAAAAAAAATTTTTGAAATCACTAATGAAGAATAAAAAACAACTCGTTGGAATATGAGAGTAATGGGAAGAGGAAGAGGTGAAATAAGAGTGAGGATGGAGAAGGAAGGAGAGGAAAGTGCATAATGGAATAAAAAAAAGGAAAGAGAAAAGTGAGAATATAAAAGTTTATGATATATTTGAAGTTTGATGACTTATTTCTGTTATGTAGGCGTAGGCGTGCTTATAGGTGGCAAAAAGGATTACTTGAAATAATGCATAATTGATAGGAATTGTAATGATATATATATATATTAATATATTATATATATAATATATATATATATATAAAGGAAGGTCTTTG
>JABUQX010053124.1:10000-22500 GCA_015478945.1 Trachelipus rathkii
ATTTATATATATATTATAATATATAATATATATATATAATATATATATATATATATATATTAATAGTATATATATATATATATATATATATATATATTATATATATATATATATATATATATATATAATATAAATAAATATATTATATTACTATAATTATATATATATATATAATATATATATATATATAATATATTATATATATATATATATAAATATATATATATATTATATATATATTTATATTAATATATATATATATTATATATATTATTATATATATAATAATATATATACTATAATAGATATAATCGTTAACAACAGCTAATATTCTCACAGTTCAAACTATAAGAATATTTATCTCTCTAATGGGCTTGCAAACTTGAGCCCTTCGGCTGTGTGGTATAGCAATGTTTTAACCACTGGAGCGCGACTGATAATGAAGCTAAAGTGACCTTGGCAAGAAACTTTCTTCGCAGTAAGCTTCCCGCTCACCTCGGGTCACTCAAGAGAATGATGTATCAATAATATTTTACAACTGCTATAAAAGTTACTGGTAGGAGCCCAATAGGAGAGGATTAAAAAATTCTTTATATTTTCGAACTGTGAGAGTATTAACAGTTGTAAAAAATATTGATACATCATCTCTCTGAGTGACCCGGTATGAGCGGGGAAGCTTCTTGGGAAAGTATTCTTCCAGGTTTAATCTTTAGTCTCATCGTGGTCAGTGGTAAAAACATTGCCAAACAACGCGAGGGCTCGAGTTCGAGCCCAATAGAGAGATTAAAAAATTCTTTTTGGTATTTATCCAGATTTTGATCTATGTTTGTTCGTTTATTTGTAGCGACAAACAGAGTCAATATGTAGGCGCTTATATGAGTCACTTTATAGGCTTTTGAGTATGTTGCCATATGGATGGTTCTTGAATTTTTTATAATATATATATATATATATATATATATAATATATATATATATATTATATATATATATATATATATATATATATATATATATATATATATATATATATATATATATATATATATAGCAACTTGAAAGATTCATCGGTTAGCGACAAGGAATAGAATTTTAGTTTCAATTAATCTTTGAGAGGTCAGGTCATGATTTTAGTTTTCTCACATAAGTATGGAATGATTTAGTGTTAAATTCTGTTTTCCGTAGAAATGTCAGTGTTGGCTATAATTGAAGAAGGACCAAATATTTAGTCTGGTATGTTGCAAAATATCACTTTTTTCACAAATATTCAAGGCACGAACGATTTCAACAATTTTTTGAAGCTGTTCGAAAATTCCAAAAATATATGAAGTAAGCGTTAAACAAAATCACTATCATACATACATATATAATATATATATTTTATGATATATATTAATATATATATATATATATTATAAATATTATATATATAATATATAATATATATATATATGACAAAATTCCTTTTTTATTTCTTTCTTTTTATTTTTAATTATTTATTACAGTGACATATTAGAATTTTTAATTAAAAACAAACTATCTACGTTAGCTCTACTTGTTTTGGCAAAATCACAATCCATCTTGGTTAGGTTGTTTTGAGGGCAAAACACGACGATCAATCTAGGTTAGGTTCTAGTGTACGGCTTTTAAGTCTAGGTTTGGATAAAGTGTGGTTAAGGTAGACACCGATGTGTTGGCCAAGCACAATCCATCTAGGTTAGGTTTTTGTTTTGGGCAACGATGATAAATCTAGGTTAGGTCCTAGTTGTACGGCTTTTTAAGTCTAGGTTTGATAAAGTGTGGTTAAGGTAGACTACCGATTTAAATATATATATAATATATATATATATATATTATATATAATATATATATATATATTATATATAATATATATATATATATTTATAATATATTATAATATATATATATATATATATAATTATATCAGTAAGAAGAGTATCAAAACTGTTTTCTTTTTTTATTAGTTTATGTGTTTGGAAATATTTAAGCTTCAGAAAGAAGAACAAGTCCGTGTTAAGAATTCATAATGATTTTCTGACGTCAATAAACTTTTGACCTCTTCTTCTTATTTAAATACGACCAGGATGGTGACAATTAGACCCTGTTTTTACTCACCTCCTTTAATGTAATAAAAGGAATTTGTTATAGACAAAATTTACTCGTGAAATTTATGAAATAATACTAAATTTAAGAATCCCTGATGCTGGTTTATAGAATAGAAAGGATGTGACTTATACCGAAGATTCCGAAATGATGTTCTTTATCGTTTTTTTTGAAAGAATTTGGGGGGCTTTTCATACTGTCCTCCATCCGAGAGTGAGACAAAGCAGCGAACAAAACGAATGTATACTTCGTATGATATATACTTTTGATTGGATTCTTTTGATGACATCTATTTGAATTTTGAATGACGTCTATTTGACTTTGAGAGTTTTGAATTCAGATTACTTGTTGATATTTGCATCGATCTAAGGACTCATTTAGATGAAATTAATCATATGTACCAGAAACACTATCTTAAAATAATAGACTAGTCGAGTTACAATGCTTATACCTTACACAACAAATAATAAATAATAAACCTGCAGGTTAATTTAAATAATTAAAGTTAAGCATGTATATTAATTAAGGTTGATAGTTTACAGCACTTTATCCACTCGATAGCTTATGCTACTGGATGCGACATCAGGACTGTATTATTTTTAAATAGCACTGAATAATGACACTGATGGACAGTTGAACAATGACAACTGGATAAATAGACTAATAAACTGACTGCAGTTAAAATCTTATGATAAACTGCAAACAGTCAAATCATTTTTATATACAGAAACAAACTGAATCCTTTTGATATGATAAACAGAATGGAACCGAATGGTTTTTGACTCGGTAACCTTCTATTTCGGCTTAGGTTTAGTCACATCCTAATAGACCAACTAAAAAAAGTGACACCCATTAAACTGTTTTTGTATACTCCGGGGGGATGCCTCTTCTATGCCTAGAGGATGCATAAAAAATGTATTTACAAAGTATCAACATATACCTGGAATATTTGTCCCAGTGCAAGAGCACCTCTTACCAGTCAGATAATTCTACCAGAATGTGATCTTGAAAGACTCAATCAGAGTCTGAATCTGGAGCATTACTCCTCTGCAACTTGACTCTTGCAGCTATGGCAGCTTTCCTACGCGGTCTTGTGTTTTGATATGATGGTTGATTTGATGAAGAGGTGGATGTTGAAGGAGCTGGAGGAGGCAGGTTCACATCAACAGTTTTGGTTGATTCAGTTGACATAGAGCTCGCTGAAGGAGTCGATCCACTGTGTGTGATGGACAAGTCTAACGGATACAAATGTTTAATAGAATGGTGATTAATTTGACCACCCGGAGCTCTCACAAATACCAACCGAGCTCTTCCATCGTCTCCATAAACTAGTTGTTTGACGATTCCCTGCTGCCAGAAAGGTCTTTCCTTTACAGGGCTTCTTTACCAGGACAACATCCTCCACCTTGACCAAGTTGTTCCAATTGGTCTGATAGAGGTCTCTGCTAGTCTCTCTGAGACTTAGAAGGTATTCCTCATACCAACGACCTCGTAACTCTTCAAAGAGGTCTGATGATTTTTCTAATGATTTGACTAATGCATCTCTTGATGGAGTCAATTTTGAAATCTGATTCTGGCTCACGTCCCTTTGCCACACCATACTTGTTTTAGAATGGGTCTTGAGAAAGCAATTTGGTGTAAGAGCGCTTGATGTGTAAGTTAGAGGTCTAGAGTTGATTGCATCGGAAATGTCGGAAAGGATTGTGACAAACTGAAAATATTCAAGTGAAGAACGACCTATAGTCTTCACCAAACAATCCTTCACAACTCTTATCATCCTCTCCCAAAAGCTTCCAGTCTAAGGACTATATAATGGAATCCTCCGATGTATAATCTGATTCTTTTGAAGAAACTCCGGCTCACTTTCAGATTTGACAAATGATTCAAAGGAATCAACACCCTGTCCAAAAGATTTTACGATCTCAGAAATACCGAAACGATTAGCAAAATGTTGAGAGGATTGAGCAAAAGAAGCTGAAGATATATCTGGAACTAAGTCCAAATGCACAGCCCGCACATCTAAGCATGTTTGTATATTATGATGAAAATCTTTTGAAAATGGGTAGAGCCTTTGATCTGCACCCACCAATATTTTGTGAAGGCGATTCCCACATGCTGAAAAGGGCGGAAAAGTTCTACTTGATTCTTTGTGAAATTGGTGAACCGTTAATATTTAAAAGAAAAACTGTTGTTGCGTTTGCATATGACACAGTCAGCAAGAACACTTCTAATGGAAGCTCTTGAAGATGTTATATAAAGCTTTTTGAGTCTGATGTTCGTTAAGGTGGCTTGTATGCCTAAATGCTTGAAGTCATTGTGAGCATCCCTAAAGAAATGTGATGGTGATTTTTTCCCTTAAGAATTAGGTTCAACACATCGTAATTGTAGTGATTTGAACGGGACAATCGTCCTTCGCTCCTGATGAGATTTTGGTCGTCTAGAAATAAGTTTTAAGTTGCTAACCAAGTCATTTGGTTTATCACGTAATTATGGATTCTCTTTTGCCTTTTTAGTAAAAAAAGCAGCTCTTGTCGGGAAAGATGGTCTTCACTGAATTTATCTCAGCCAGGATTTAAGCCTTCAACGCCACAGTCCGCCTGTGTTTTATGAGCCAGATTGAATATAGAAGAGAGCAAGACTCCTGAATAAGAGATGATTAGGTACTGGGAGTTTGTCGAAATCTTATCACTAAAGGAACTTTTAGAAGTATAGTGATGTCTTAAGTGATCATGGCAGAGGGACTACATGGGGAGCTCTGATGTTGCCCATATGCTGTTCACAGCCAATGAGATTGGACTGCTAGATAGCCTTTAGGCCTTTGTGTTTCCACGAAGGGATAAAGTTGATTTTGAAAAATCTGAGGCTGTCTAAGCCTCTTAGATGACGCAGATCTGTCCTGGAATTGTCTTATGGATCCTTACAACGTGTAAATTTGTGAAACAGTTTATGTTTCTCATTGTTGGAAAGAAATCATGTTATTTTGAAGATTTGCAAGTAGTAAGGGGAGGAAGATGACTAACGCGTATTATATAATATGATAATATCATATATAGTATTATAATATATATATTTATTATATAGTACTTAATATCAGTATATAATATTCATTCATATTATATATATATATATTAATATATTATATATTATCATATATATATATATAATGCTATAGTTATATGAAGAGTACTAATACTTTATTTAGTATTACATGGTTATATAGTTAGGTATTAAATATAATAACTATAATAGGTATAACTATAAGCGTATATATATGACGTTTACTATATATATACAGCGACTTAATCGCTTTAAGGCCAGCGTTGCTGGTCTTAAAGTTGGCCTTTTTAGCCCAGTACATGGCCTAAGGGAGATTTCTTTATGGAATACAGAGCTATTGATTTAATTAATTTACGAAAAGTTTCCTTTTGGAAATTCACCTACTAATCCTAAGGATTATTATTAATAAACTGCGGAAATGAGCCTAATTTAAGCATGGAGCGTAAACGGCACGTAGTGCGTTTCACGCGACATGATGGCACTATCGAACCTTATAGCAGCCATCACATAGACAACAATACAACACATACATGCCACCATATACACAAATCCCCGACCTATGCACCACATACACAAGGCGACACCGCAAAAGTGCTCACACCTCAACCATCTCAGCTCATCCTCCTACCGTCGATCATGCACGATTGACTGATTTATCTGATCTGTGCTGCTCGCAAGGAAGGTTTTCCATGCACGCCGACGCTAACAAACGCACACACACACGAGCGAAATCACGCAGTATGGAAATCAAGCTACGCGATATAACCAAATCCACGTGTATATTCTAAGATTATTCGGTGGTAGTTGTGAATCCTTAGATTAACCGGCGTGACGAGTGAGGTGCGCTCCATGGTGAGCCCTTTACCGAGAACGACAGGACGTTTGCCGAAACGAATCAGTGTGGCATGAGTAACTGGAGTGGGAATGAGACTGTCGCATCCTCGGTTCACCGCCAGGAATAGGCGGCATCGAATCGTCCACACCACACACACACACACACACACACTCACCACACCCCACCATCCAGGTATCCCTAATACCACGAATCCATTTCAACCGTGACTGGCTTTACTCTGTCTGTGCTCTCGGCAAGGAGGTTTTTACCACCCCCTTTCATTGTTCCGCCTTTCTCCCCCTTCTCCGGTTGCTCTCTAGCCGCCCTTAATAACTACTATTTCCACCCACCATCGTTTCCTGTCAGCTGTTTTTAATGACTCATGAACCTTTCCCACCATCCTTTTCGGCTGGCTCTTTAGCGCCCACGTCATAGTTGACGTCACGAACTTTCAATCGTTCCCTTTCAGCTATTTATGACTCACGACCTTACGCGACCGTCCCTTTCGGCTGCTACTTAGCCAGCCTAAATAACTCATGACTTTCAATCATTCCCTGTCAGCTATTTTATGACTCATGACCTTTCACCGTCCCCTTCGGCTGCTCTTAGCCGACTTAATGACTTCAAGAATTAACCAGCCATCTGACCGAGGCTTTGTGTCATACTTCAAAATATAAACCGTCTTAGATCAAGTAGAACTCGACCACCTACCACTTTGGGAAGTACAGGGTATTTAACCCACAGGACCGTGCTATGACCTGAGAAATAGGTTACTTTTATTTAAAGTCTATATAACATTTTCAAAATTAATTTCGGATTTATTTATATATATATATTATATATATATATATATATAATATATATATATATAATATATATACTATATATATATATATATATCATATATATATATAATATATTATATAAATATTATATAGTATATATATATATATTATATATATGATATATTATATATATATATATAATATATATAGTATATATATATGATATATATATATGTATATATATATATAATATATCTATATTATTATATACTATTATATAGTATATATGAGTAAATTAGTGATAGTATATATAATACTATAATATATATATATTAGTTAATATATTGATGAGCCATATTAATTAGGATCCTAATGTTTATAGTAATAACTATAAATATATTAATTATAGTTATTATTAAATAATAATAGATATACTAGTCACTAAGTGACATATAAAGTATTAATTAATAATTATTATACTATATATAAAATGGTCGAGTAGAACGCCGTTGCATAACATTATATATATATATATAAATGAGAGAGAGAGAGGATAGTTTTAATATTTTTATCGTCATTGAACTATCGTAATATTGCACTAAGTGAGTAGAGAGAGGAGAGAGAGAGAGGAGAGAGAGGAGAGAGAAGAGAGAGAGAGAGAATGAGAAGAGAGAAGCAGAGACGATGTTAGACATAAGGAGGGCTGGATTGAGAGACGATGCATGGGGAGCAGCAGAGTGGAGACGAGAGAGAAGAGAGAGTCACGCAAGATCTGACCTTATTGGAATACTAAAAATAGATATAGCCGTTTTACTGGCAAAATATTATTTAACGGTAACAGAAAAAAAAGTGATGGTACAGGTAGGGGTCAGTTCAGATAAAAGCTAGCGACCTTTAGATAATAATAATAGACCAAATCCTGATTATTTGAAAAACTTTTTACAGTTAAAAATAGATGGAAAATTAGATTAATTTAATACTGGAAATATTTGGAGTTATTCATAAATTCTTAACGGATGGAACGGACACGTTCGGTAATAGCCTCAAAACATATTGGACAACACCTAGTTCAGCTTTGTAGCGTTACAATTGAATCGTAGTGGGAGTGATGGGTCTTCGAGGAATGGTAAGGATCTGAATGGAGAGAGCTCGAAGGAAGCAGTCAATGCGAATGGATCGTGATGGTTAGTGTGAGTGATTGGGTGAGGCGTGGTGAGGGGTTGGATGGTGAGAGCTTGGAGGAAGCAGTCAATACGAATGGATCGTGATAGGGGTGGGAGTGATGGGTTGAGAGATGGTGAGGAGCTGGATGGATATATATATATATATATTATATATATATATATATTATATATATATAATTATTATTTATATATATATATATATATTATATTATATATATCATATATATATATATTATATTGTAAGTATATATTTTATATATATCATATATATATTATATATTGTATATATATATAGTTTATAGTATAATATATACTTTATATATTATATATATATATATATTATATATATATATATATATAATATATATATATATAAGTATAATATATATATATATATTATATATATATATATATATATATATATATGGGTCTTAAATAAAGTTTGGAATGTGATACGATATATTGGAAAATCGAAATAATTTTGATATCAAAAATACCTATAAATATTATAAAATTTTTAAATTACATTTTAAATCTGTGTTGGTGAAGCTCAAAAACTTTTTATTAATCTACTTTTTCTGTTTCAGAAGTTAATATATATATAATATATATATATATTAGTATATAATATTTATATTATATATATATATATATATATATACTATATATATATATGATATATATATATATTATATTATATATATATATATATATAGTATATATATACTATATTATATATATAATATATATATATAATTATATATTTAGAGAGGAGAGAGAGGAGAGAGAGAGAGAGAGAGAGAGAGAGAGAGAGGAGAGAGAGAGAGAGAGAGAGAAGAGGCAGAGAGAGATGTTACTTTTTTCCTTTATCTTTAGGTTTAGGTTATTCTTTTTAGTTTAAGTAGATTATGTTAGGGTTATGTAAAAGTTATGTTACTTTTCTTTCAATTGTTACGTTAGATTATGTTATTTTAGTTTAGTTTATTTTTTACTTTTAGGTTAGGTTTGGTTAAGTTTAGGTTAGGTTGGTAAGTTAGGTTAGGTTAGGTTAGGCTAGTTAGGTTAGGTTAGGTTAGGTTAGGCTTATTGGTTAGGGTTAGGTTAAGTTAGGTTAGTTAGGTTAAGTTAGGTTTAGGTTTACGTTAGGTTTGGTTAGTTTAATTTAGATTTCGTAAATATTATATTTTTTATGATATTTTTCAGGTATTTGTGTATGATGCTGAAGAAGGTATTGCTTGCATTATAAATATTATAAGTCTTAAATGGTACAATTTTAACCCATTATACCGTCAATCAAACCAAAAATTTCGTAGATAATATATATATATATATATTAATAGTATATAATATATATAAATTATATTATATATATTATATATATATATATATTATATATTATAATAATGTGTGTGTGTGGTGTGTATTAATATGTATGGTGTGTGTGAAGCTTAATTTCTTTTCACAATTGATTACACTTTTTTTTGTAGCATATTTATTCTTCAGTGAATAAAGAAAAGAATTAAATTACTTGGTTTTCACAATCTATTGTGGTTATTTCCTCATTTATCGATATTTTTTGTTTTCACAAATTATAACGATATATCGAACGCAATTCCAAACCTACCTAAGGATCCTATATTATATATTATATTATATATATATATATTATAATATAGTATATATATTAATATATATATATATATATATATATTATATATCATATATATAATCACTATTATATATATATTACTATACTATATATATATATATATATATATATATATATAATATATATATATATATATTATATATATATAATAATATATATATTATATATATATATATATATATAATATATAATTATATAAATATATATATTATATATATTATATATATAATATATTATATATATATATATATATATATATATATATATTATATATACTAACAAAGAACTGTATTCATAGGAAAAAGTTACCATAGCAACGGGAAACTATATGGTTGAGATTGGGAAGAAAATCAACACACAAGAAAGACGAACTTTGTGAAAATAAATATCTTCTCAGTTTTTTCTCTTTTTATTTTGGAAATTTATAAAATTTAATAGAATAAAAAAAAAATTTAATAATTTAAACAATTTTATTGGCAATTTACAAAAATTATTATGCGAAGCAGCAAAATTTTGACTCAAATGTTCTTTAAAAGAAATGATTATTATCGCCGCAAAATAGGCTCAGTCTTCTTGAAAATTGATAATATAAAAGAGGCTTGTTTTTCCCTGACACCAGAATCATCTAGTCTCAAAAGTAGACTCTCTATTAAGGCTGCATGAGGATGGGAACCCTCAACAGTTTTTTTTTTCTTTTTTTTTTAATCTCCCATGAACAATGTTAGAGGGATACCGGCACTATAATATATATATATTAATATATATATATATATATATATATATATATATATAGTAAAATATATATATATATAATATAATTATATATATATATATATATATATATATATATATTATAATATATATTATTATATATATAGTTTAATATATTATAGATGACATGTTTTAACCACATCCCTCAAAATAGATTTATCAATGTAAAGTTGGTAATCCTGTGAAATAAAGCCATTTTAAGAATTCTAGAATTTGCAATAATACTTAACGAAATGTACAAAAGAAATATTTTTTTGGGTTTTTTTGTGGCTTTCACTGAATTCATATGAAAATAAAATAAGGCTTATTATTATGAATATAATATATATATTATATATATTTATATATATATATATCTAATTATTATATATTATATATTCTATATAGTATATATATATTATATATATTATATATATAATAATAATATAGTTATATATATATATATTATATATATATATAAATGGTCAGGATTTTTCTAATAGCTCACCAATATGTAACTCGGGACCGGCAGCCTCCTACGTAAACAAATTATATATTATTGTCTTTTCTGAAAATTCTAAGGATGGAATTTAATTTTTTTTTTTTTTTTTTTTTTTTTTTTTTTTTTTTTTTTTTTTTTTTTTTTTTTTGCTTATTCATCGAAAATATTTTATAAAACATATTCCCATTAGGGGGCTCGAGCCGACGACTGGGGACAGAGGGTGGGACGTTTCATACCCGGAGGGGATGGTCGGAAGGAACCCCGCGACACCCAAAGACCAAAGGCGGGGGTTCCGGAGACGCATCTCCCCGGAGGGGGGACGAAGTCCCCGTCGTCCACCGGGAGGCCAGGAGAGACCCCGACTCCTGCCATCTTTGCGGTTTACCCTATGGTATTTCTTTAGTTTAAGTAATACCAAAGTGTTTTTTGGAAGTAAAATTATTCCCTAAATGGGGGGAAATAATTTTTAAAATATTTTCGATGAATAAGCAAAAAAAAAAAAAAAAAAAAAAAAAAAAAAAGTTAAAATCTATGCTACCTAAAGTAGTTTCGGCTGCTTCAATATTACATTTGTTTTACTGTAGGACCTGCCGTTTTCTTCTAGTTACATACTGTGAGCATTAAAAAATCTGACCATCTTATATTATATATATTATATATATATATATATATATATAATATATATATATGTATATATATTATATCATATATATTACTATATATTATATAGTTGATATATATATATATTATTATAAAACACTTATTGTGGCACACAATAAATAAATATTTAACGGTCGAAATAAATAAAAAATTAAATAAAATGAATTATGAAAACTAAATCAATTTGAAGATCAAAAATAAAAAAGTAAGTTCTTTTTATAGCAAAATAAAATTTTTTAAATTTTTCTTTCCTAAATTAAAAAATCATTACAACCATCTCAATACTAACTTATTTTGAGGGATGTGGGTTTAAAACAGTCTATATATATATATATATATTATATAGTATATATATATAACGTAATATATATATATATAAATATTACTATATATATATAATTATATATATATATATTATATATATTAATATATAGTTATATATATCTAAAACGGCTAACGTTTTTATATTCAAAAGGTCTCTCTCTCTCATATATATAGTATATATTATATTATATTATATATAAAATATAGCTCTATAAAAAAACACATATATATATATATATAATATATATATTATATATATAATATTTATATATTACTATATAATATATATAATATCATAATATATAGTTTATATATATATATATATATATTATTTATCTATATATATATATATTATTATATATATACATATATATATTATAATATATATATATATATTATAAGTATATATATATATATATATATGTATAAATAACTATATATTTGATATATATATATATATATTATATTAATATATATATATTTATTATATATATATTATATATATATATATATATATATATATATATATAGTATATATTATATATCGAAAATGTACTCTAATAAAACCGCATGCATTTCGGGATTATAGCGTCATACGTGGAAAAATATCT